>VXBQ01017761.1:88718-124884 GCA_013400175.1 Phainopepla nitens | reverse complement strand
CCCCCCCCCAAAACCCACCTTTTTTAGAATAACATTACATTTTGGTTTTCCCACCTGCCGCTTTCATTCCTGGCTCAGACTCAGCTCTGATGTTCCAAAGCACCCCACGAGTGTTCAGACTCTTTCACAGAAATTCCTGGGAAGTCCAAGCACTCACTGCTTCCCCCTGTCTCTCTCTGCCCAAAGTAGCTTCCCTCTGCAAGGTCCTTCTCTCCTGCCATCCTGTCACTGGGTTTGTCATCTCCCCCTGTCACTCATGTTCTCAGAACCCCACAAGTCCTTCAGCCACAGTCCCCTCTTTTCCCTTCTCTTGCTGTCACACAAATCATCCCTTCCTCACTTCTAAGGACCAGCAATAATTTCTGCCATCGAATTCCCAAGAAAAATGCCAATTCTCTTTGAAACCCCACAGCAAGACCTGCAGCAGGAAACCCTGGGAGCATGAACAGGGTGATGGATTAGAGCTGCTCCCTCCTCAGAAACCAAGATGCTCTTATGAAGTGGGATTAATACCATAATATCAATTTTTTTTAACCCCATAAACCTTGTTTTTAGCTTCATTATGCATCCATCAGCTTCTCGTATCTCTTCATGCAAGTTTATTCCAGGAGTTAATCCAGGGTTGTTGCTGTTACCCAGACAGTGCCCTTCCTCCAATCCCTTCCCTTTGCTAAGCAAGGAGGCCCCAGCCTTAGGGAAATTAATTAGTGCAGTAATTTGCCCAGGACACAGAGGAGAAGCCAAACTTGTCCCACTCTGCAGGATTCAGCTGAATAAAAAAGACAAATAGCTGTGCTGTGGGATTTTAAAAAGCTGCTGTCAGCATTCCCAATGCAACCAGACCTGGAAATTCATTCGTCTTTCACTAAACAATGGAAAAAGGAGAAGCAATTACAGTAGACAAAACTAATTACAGCAGAGCTGAACCACAGCTCACAGCACTCACTCTTCAATCTGCATTCAAAAAGAAAAATCCCACCCCAAAACCACTCCATCAAAAAAAGGTGAAATTCTGGGAGTGGAATAAAAGCAATTTTGAAATAGAAGGGGCGCTTCAGCATGGCACAGACTGGTTTCCATGAGGAGAAACCTTCAGGTGATGCTGGCAGTGCTTGGCAAACAGGACACAGGGATTTGTCCAGGGGTGATGCTGGAGTGGGGGGAAGAAATGAGCTCCCAGTCCCTCCTCAGTGGGGCCCATTCCATGTTCACCTCACATCCAGGTGAGGTTTGGGTGGGATGTTTTTTAGCTGCCAGAAGAACTGGAGCATGATGTTAATAATGCCAAGGTCTGGGGTTAGATCTCCAAAAGCTGGACTCCCATCATCCTTGGGGGTCCCTTACAACTCAGAGTATCTTGGGATCTTTGTGGATCTCAACTTGCACACTTGTGGCTGAACAGCTTTCCCTTCCACAGTGAAGACAGAGCACTCCAAGGTGAGGTTATCCCTGTTTCCTGATCCTCACAGCCATCCCTGCCTGACCCAGAACACTCTAGGGATATTCACATATTTGGATGAAATGATATAAGAGAATCCAAAGCCTTCTGTAAAGCCCATTTAATCCCTGGCCATGGTCCAGGCTGGCAAGGAGCAGTGACAGATTGTGTGAGAGGCAATTCCTGATCCCCAGAGCTGGATGTCCCACGGGCCTGGTTCCTGTTCCCTTTGGAAACCAGCTGTGAAATCCAGCAGACAGCAAAAATGAATTTTAAGCCAAGTGGTGGAAGAATCTCTCCTTAACACAGAGACAGGCTGGAAAATGGATTGCAGGGAGAAAACCTGAAGTGGGAAGAGCAAGAGGAATGGGACTGGGCTGTGGATGGATGTGGCAGACACCACCTCAGGCCTCATTCCCTGGGGATGTGGGCCACACGCAGGATTTGAAAGCCTCCACAAGCCATTTCCAACACACAAAGCTGCCACTGGCTACAGCACGTGTTTAATTTCACAGGATATCTGGGAACAGACACAACGCCATGGCAGAATGTTGTTTTTCCTCCATGGATCCTTAAGGAGGTACAAAGCCTCAATCCTGGAACCCCATTCCAGAGTCTCCATGGCCACTGCACAGCGCTCAGCCCAACACTGTTTAGCACAGAGGTTCTCCCTGCCAGACAATCATTCAGGAAAATCCTTTCAGATCATGGAGTCCAATAATTCCTCCCAGCACTGCCAGGGCCACCAGTGACCCATGTCCCCAAGTGCCACATCCACGTGGCTTTAAATCCCTCCAGGGATGGGGACTCGCCGCTGCTCTGGGTGGTTGTGCCAATGCCTGAGAATCCTTTCAGTGAAGATTTTCCCCCTCATATTCAACCTAAACCTCCTCTAGCACAACTTGAGACAATTTCCTCCTGTCCTCTGATTCTATTCTAGGATTCTTTACATTTTCAGCCCGGAGAGGAGAAGGCTGGGGGGGGAAACTCTTCAATGTGCAGCAATACTGGAAGGGAGGGTGCCAAGAGGATGGGGTCAGGCTCTTCCCAGCAGTGCCAGGATCCGAGGAGATGCACAGGTACCTGTCAGACCTGCTCTCCCCCTCCTCCTTGTGCTGCTCCACCAACCAGAAGGATTTCCCACCTCTCCATTCTGGTATCACTGCAGTGCTTTCTTTCATTTTCTGGCTGAAATGACCTGCAATGCAGAGGCTCACTTGCTGCACTGATCCTGCTGCCAGATCTGTAATCCTCAATCCCCCTGGGGAATGCCTGGAGTAGGAAACCACTTGGTATGGCAAGCACGTCAGCATTTTCCTGGCTGCATTTTTTATTGTCTCTTTGCTGCATCTGTGACTCCAGTTAAGTTTTCCTCCCTTTCATCCTTTACTTTCTCCAGGCTGCCCCACTGCCTTGAACTGAGGTCTCAATATCCCTGAGCTTGCCCCTCTTGGAGACACCTGTCCAGGTGTGGGGGTACAGCACATTTACTCCCATCCATCCCAAGATTTTCATGTAGGGCAACACATCTGCAAATGGAAAAAATGTGAGGAGACAGAACTCTTCCCTTGGCAGTGGCTTGCCCTCCTTCCTGGGAGGCTCCAGAGGCTGACTGAGGGAGATTCCCTGCTAATCCTGCCCCTGCCACGCTGGGATTTACAAGTTATTAATTATAGGGACCTTGCTGGAAAAGCAGTGCAAGCTGCAGAGCAGCCAGACTTCCAAGAAGCAGAAGATGCTTTATTTAGAGAAGATGGTGTAGTTTTTGTTTTCTTCTTTAATTACTATCAGTAGTGAGAGACATTTGTGCTCTATGGGAAATGGAACTCGCCCACTTGCTTCAGTTCCTTTTAGTATTTCCATAAAACAAACAAAAAAGAAACCCTGGCAAGATTTGGAGTAAACATCACATTGTTTACTCCCACCTCTTCTACCCAATCTGAGTCCTGTTAACCTTTTTGAAAATCACTGAATCCCACACCGGTTTGGGATGGAAGGGATCTTAGATCACCTCATCCCACCCCTGCCATGGGCAGGGACACCTTCCACTGTCCCAGGTTGCTCCAAGCCCTGTCCAGCCTGGCCTTGGACACTGCCAGGGATCCAAGGGCAGCCACAGCTGCTCTGGGCACCCTGTGCCAGGGCCTCCCCATCCTCACAGGGAAGGATTTCCTCCTAATACCCAATCCATATTTACATTCTTTCAGTTTAAAGCCAAAATCTGGGAACCAAAGCAATCACAGGAAACCCTGGTTCTAACAGATCCTGCTGCTGACTTCCAGGGACCCACATTTCACCCTCTACACCGGGAAAGTTCCCCAGATTCCTTAACTATGCCAAGCAGGAAACAGAGCCCTGGAGCCTTTGTGGTTCCTTAGCACCTCTCTTTGCCTCTAAGTGGTCGCTGTGTGCTGCTCACACCGCGCCCACCTCTCACCCCGCAGGAAAGGCACTTCAGGGAGAAGAGGTTTTAATGGAAATCAGTTCATGGCAAGGATGATGGGATCACAGCACAGCTGCTGCTCGTTCTGTTTTGGGAAAGAGAACAAGTAGAGGCATGAAGGGGTCTGTAAAAAAACAGAAGAAAGGAAAAGTGGCTCCACTGGTAGATTTGAGGATTAAAATATTTTTTAAGGCATAGAGGTGGTGAAAAGGACCCCAAGCAACAAGCAAGAAGTGAAAAGGACAGAGTCATCACAGCAGCAATGCAGAACAATGATTTTTAGAGGAGCACCACGAATCCATACAAAAAGCAGGAAAGATGGGATTTCTCAAAGGAAGAGGCTCCACGAGCTCAGGGGGGAAAACGTGAAGGCCTCTGCAACAGCTCCGTGGGAAGAGCGGAAGTGAAAAAAGATCCAGCCCAACCCCACAGCAAAGTGCTGTGTTCCATGAGGGAAAAAGAGTCTTCAAAAACAGGGAGCACATGGAAATTATGGATCATTTGGCACCCACCACCTGTGGGAAACTGGGATTAGCCCAGCGAGGAGCCGTAACTGGCAGGCAGCTTCCGAGCGCAGTGAGAAAATCCAACATGGAAACGCAGCCCACAGAGGGATCCCAAAGCTGGAGAGCCTTGGGATGCAGTGGGAATACTCCTGGCACAATTAGGCAAATCAAGCCTATTAAGGGACAATCACTCTGAAGGGTTGTTATCAATCACTCCCCTCGCTTTCTTTAGGCAATTATCCTAATTGCATCAAGGCTATTAAGCAATTATTTTGATAACTGGAGCTTTGTTGCTGGCTCTTCGTTTTTGGCTACGTTTTGCTCTTTGTATAAATGCCCCCTCCAAAAGATGTTTGAAGCTGACTTTAAGGATGTCCTTTTCCTGCAGCACAAGATTCAAATTTCTGTGTAAAAGCACAATTCCCCTCTCAAGAAAATGCTGAATTTTGCCCCTGGGTTTTCCCTCACTCCTCCCCCCACCCTCAAATCTCCCAGGGCGCCAGGGATTTAGTTCCACTTTTTTATTATTCAACTTTTTATACATAATAAATACAAACTTTTTACAGCCAATATAAAGAAAGCATTTGCACTGATGCTTTCAGGGTGTACTGAGCTGTACACGATGCAACGGCCGATACATGCCCTGTATGAAGAAATCATAGTTAAAAAGGAGGCATCTTTTTACAACTTTTCTTCCTTTTTCTTTTTTTTTTTCACTTTTGTTTTTTAAATAAAATTAGCAGCTCTTACAGAAAATATTTTAAAATACAACTAAAGAGACTTTTAAATAAAAATTTTCTGGATTTTTGAAAGTCCAGGTGTGAAGGACACAGAAAAACTGGCCAAAAGAATTGAACATGAACATTATGGCAAAAACTTGGTTTTCTTCTGCGTTGTGAAGATCTCAAAATATTTGCGAACAGTTAAATCTTTTTTTTTCTTTTTTTTTTTTAAGAAACTTTTCTTTTTAAACTTAAGAATAAGTTTGATAAACACATAAAAAGACCTCAAACAGATCAACAGGACAAGAGGTGCAAAAGAAGGAATAATATGGAAAAGACGTCATTGGACAGTCACTGATTCCATAACTGATCCATGAATTGTTGTCCTCAGACAGCCCCACTCTTGGTTAAGGATCCCACTGGGAAAGGAACTGGCAAGCACTGGATGTCTGGGAGACCCAGCCTGGGTTGGAATTTCCAAGAATGTGCAAAGTTAATGATAAAATCTTGTTAGATGAGTCGTTGGGTTTTCGTTGTAAATGCAGCCTCAAAAAATAGCCCTTGTTAGTAAACTAAAGGTAGAAAACTTTACTGGCTTTGAAAAAAAACCATGAAGACACAAGAGAACCCACAAACAGCTCCAAACCCAACCTTGGGATGCCTCTGATCTGAAGTTTTCATCTGATGGAGAATGCTGACAATATTTTAGTCAGTACCCAAAGAAAAACCTGTTTCCATACAGTTTTTCCCTCTCCTCCAACCATTCCGCTCCACGTTCAGCTTCAGAATATTCTTTGCCCTTTTCTCTCAAAAAACTGAAATCCAAGCTCCCTTTTCAGAGGTCTCTGAGGGAAATGTGAAACTTCTCCTCTCAGTTTCTTCCCTGAGAGGAACTGGGCACATCTCGGGCACGAAGGTGGTGTGAAGGCAGAACCCGGAGCTGCTCCTGGCTCCCTGGCTTTGGCTGGTTAATGGGATTGCGGTGGGAAAAGGCTACAGGACCATCCAATGCAACAACTAAATGCATGTAAAATACTCTAAATGGAACTGCTAACTCTAGAACTCAGGTGGTTTGATGACAAAGATACACTGCTAATGCTGGATAATAAAGTACGCGGCAATAACTGGGATAAGAGTGACTCAAATGCTTTAAAAAATAAAACAAACCCAACAAAAAAACCAAAATCCCCAAAATCTGCTAAGAAAAAAAAAAAAAAGGAAAAAGCAGCTCAATTTCCAGATCTAGACAAAATCTCACTTGCTTTTTTGCTTTTCTACCCATTGGCTTCTGCGGTGGAAGAAGATGTTGCTGCTGGTTCAGCACCTCTGTGTTAGATCCTCTATGAGTAAATGCACTGAGTAAACACAAAAATCCAAAGGCAGAATGTTCAGCTGTGAATCACTGACAAGGGGAGCACCCATGGAACGAACACTTTTTCTTCTCCAGGAGATCATTTTCCCGTCCCTTCCTTCCTGCAGGGGGATTCAAGAGGAGCCAGCCTCTCCTTTAGACTTCTTTTTCTGTTCCCTTTTTCATTCTTCTGATGAATACCTGATCAGGCAGGTGATGCTACTGGAAGGATCCACAATCTTTAACACATTCCTATGGCAACAGTAATATACTGTACTAATGCACAGGAGCAAAGGATGCTAAGACTAAGCTGCATGAACGGGGCTCTTTCTTTGTCTCCACATAAAAATGGAGCATCTTCAGCCAAGAAAAAAAGCCAATCTCGGCCTGTCTTGGTTTGTGCTAAGAGAGGAAGAATGATGTAGAGAAATCCAAACAAACAAACAAAAAACCAAAAGGCACAAAATATTCATGACTGTGGGAAGGAATCCGCCAGGTCACTGCCACATAAAATCCTCCCTATCGCTCGCTCTAGTCCAAGTTTTCATCATGCAAAGGTGCCTAAAAATGAGATTGACCAAAAGCTGTGTTTGGCCTTGATTGTAGCACTACTGATTAGCCAGTCCCCTCGTTACACCAGAGTGATTTCCACGTCCTCGATCTTCTCCATGGGCCGGCGGTGGTGCTGTGTTGGGGGTGGTGGAGCTGCTCGCACCTGCAACATTCAGAACCAGCCCGTGACTACCACAAAACGGCCAAATTCCATCAGAAACCCCTCACATTTCCTGCACAGAGCTCCAGGCTCACCCCTCGAGGTGATGCCAACCAACAGGCTGTGTGTCCGGCTGGAGGCAGCTCCAGCACTCCCCACTTCAGCCATCAGGGATTTTCCTTACGACCTGTCACAGGTTCTCTCCAGGGTGCAGTCCCACATCTATTCCACAGATAAGCCAGGATGGAAACCTGGGAAAGGCTCCTCACATGCTGAATTTGATAGTGCTTTTCCCTGTTATTTTTGTGGAGAGCAAGCTACCAGGATGTTTTGCTGCAACTGACTCACTGATATTTCACCAATCACTGACCTCAAGAATACACACCCAAAATCTGACGCTGTTTTCACACTCAGCCACATCAGTCATTTTTGCTCCTGACAGAGATCACCTTTAGTGCCAACAGGGTTTTTAGAACACCATTTTAGAATACACCAGACTTGCTCTGGAAAACATGAACTGTGGAGCAGCCCTGCACCAAACTGCCCAATACTACTACCACATTCAGAATATATTATTTGACTATCCAAAAATGCTCTTTTCCTGCAACCTCCTTCACTGAGAAGACCAGGAAAAGACAAATGTTATGTTTTAGTATCATGTGGTTTAGGGCTTTGAAATCTCAAAACTAGATTTCAAAGTTAATTGTAGGAAGTGGGATTCTGTCAAGTTCTAAGTGATTTAATTCTTCCCTTCCTTTTCTGGCAAATGTCCTTTTTCTAGGCAGCAAAGACAACACAAAATCCTCATCATTAAAAACTGTGAATCCAAACCCCTCACATCAAAGGGGCTGGAAATAAACAGAATCCCAAATGTGCAGGGAAGTGCTGGAAAGCAGGAATAGTATAAACCACAGGACTGACCTTTTCTGGCATTCATTCCCCACCTCTTTTTCTGCTCTGTTTTCAGGGCTTGCTACCCTTTGAACATCAATAAAACCCACAGGATTTGCTGGTCACTTACAGGCCGCAGCTTGCCGTAGGAACTTTCCGGAGGAATTAGTGGAGGTTGGGAGAATCCAGGGGACTCTGAACCAAAGCTGTTTTCTGAGGAAATAAGCAACACCCAATTACAAATAAGCTCCTCAGTATTGCTGAATTTATGTTGCAAAAATGCTCTTTTTTAAAATTTTTTATTTTTTTTCCCCCTCTGAAAGGCTTCTAAGTGAAGCCTTCACCCAAAATGTTTGCAAATTTCTCACCATTTGTCGACGGAGATCTGGGGAAAAACTGGGATCCTCTTTTATCAGGGCTGGGATAGGGACTGGTGGGAGGCTGGTCGTACAGAGGCAGTGGTGGCAGCGAGTTGTTGGCCTTTGGAGTCGGGGATACCTGTGCCAGAAACAGGGAGAGGCTGCAGCAAATCCTCCTTGGTATATTTAACACACACACTAGCTTTCCAAGAGATGGTTTTCCAACCCAGCCCTACTCCAGAAAGTTCTCTCTAGAGGAAAAGCAGCTGGCAGGAAAGTCTGGGAAGCAAAGTCGAGGTATCCAACAGGGATTCAATTTTTTTAAATCACAGGTTGCCACTGAGCAGAAATTTTCAGCCTCTCCCAGATAATTCAGAGAGGCTTTTTGAAGGTTATTTGAAACAAAAAGGTCGCTCGGCCAAGTGGGATTCACACAAAAGTGCTGGGATCATGAGCTTCATCCCCACCCAAATGCATTTAAATGTTCATTTTCATGGTCTTCCTAAAGCAAGGAATAAAAATACTGAAAAATTCTGTTGTCGAGAACATGGAAGTACAGTTTCTACCTCCAAACTCCACATTGAAATGTGTCTGATTTTCTAATATGATGTAGAGATTACAGAACTACACTGGAGAAATGAGGACATTTTTGTAAAAAATTACTGTGATCCAAAACTTGGCAGTATCCTGCAGCTCAACACTGAGAGGATACAGAACAGATTTAAGTATGAAAACAGTAAATTAGGGCTGAAAGAGCTTGTAAGTCTCTTTTTGCTGGGTTGTGTCTGACATCTCAAGTCTTTCATAAATTAATGACAGGAAGTAAACTGAATTTTCTTCTTTGATTCCTTTCTATGCAAATATCTGCCTTTATTCACAAATTTTCAAAAATACATCAGTTGACAGTTATTAGGCTGGGTAAGAAACTAAAATGCAAGCAACTGAGGGCTTGGGTTTGGGTTTCTTTTTTTTTCCTTAAATTGGTTCTGATTTTTTTTTCCTTAAACTGGTTTTGATTTTTTTTTTTCCCCCTGAAGAAGTGACAGATCTTTGCAAACTGCTCAAACAATAAACCAAGCCAACACCTCTTTCCATACCTGGCTATCCCCAATCCACTGAGTCTCTCCATTCTCTGAGGCTGTGAGCTCTTCAACCAACACTGAGGGGAAGACCCCGACGCGGCCGTTGAATTCTCCCTCCCAAAAACCATCATCATCCTGGTTTTCCTTGTTCAGGATGCGGATGATGGCTCCCTCAGGGAAGGACAGCTCGTCATCTGTCTGCCCCTCGTAATCATAAAGTGCTTTGACAAAACAGACTGCAAAATGGAAAAGGAAAAACCCGATGAGCTGAGAAAAAAATTTAAGTAGACACGAAGTTTGATAGCTGGAGCTGGTGATTTTGAAGGTCTTTTAAAGCTTCTATTATTGCTGAGCCAGATTATTCCGTTTTTCCTCAGTTTTAATCTCAGTTGTTTGAGCTAAAGAGGTGAATTATGGAGATATAACATGAGAGAGATAATTACTGAGGCAATTACTGGGAATGGCTGTGTTCAGATACGGGTCAGTCTCTCTCTGCAACTCCTTGAAAGGAGGATGTGGCCAGGTAGGGCCTTTTCTCCCAGGAAACCAGAGTTAAGACAAGAGGAAATGGCCTCAAATTGCACTAGGAGAGGTTGAATGTTAAGGAAAACTTCTTCCCTGGAATAGTGATTAAACATTGGAACAGGCTGGGAAATGGTGGAGTTGCCATGCCTGGAAGTGTTAAAAAATGAGCAGACTTTGCAACACGGTGGGATTTGGCCGAGGGTTGGATTTCATCATCTTGGAGGTCTTTTCCAACCTTAATGATTCTGTGATTCCAGAGAATCTGGGAGAATCTCCCAGACTCGGTGTCTGGAGTGTTTTCAAGAGGCAGCTCGATATCCTACATATCCTTAAGTGGAATTTACCATTGGAGTCTCCATTGAGGCTGCCTGGCACCAGGTCAGCCTCTGTGGAGTTGTTGGAGGTGTGGGAGCGGGAGTCCAGCGCAGCCAGGGACTGCAGCATGCTCAGGAGGCTGCTGGAGGTTGGGAATTGCAGGTACTTCTCCGGCACGTAGCCCACCTGTCCCGCCTTGTTCCGTGCCTGTGAACCAACAACAGGAGCCACTCTCTGCTTGTGAACACTGCTCTGGAAACAATCCCAGCACTCCCTCCCATCCCAACCTCTATCCTGAAAGAGTTCATGGAAGCAAGCTCAGAAAATGATACCTTCACCCAGTCTTCCATATCTCCGTCTTCAATGACCTCCAACACCTCGTGCTCCTCTATGGTCAGCTCATCTGGCTGAGAAGCCTGGAAGGTAGTAAAGGAAGGATGGAAAAGAAAAGTGGCTTTAAGGGCAAGGCATGGGCAGAGGAAAGAACATTCCCATCTAGACTTTTATTAGAAGTGATGTTTTTTAAAAAACTGAAAGCTTTAATATAATTTAAAATGTCCCAATGAAGATTCTGTCATTCACAAAAGCCCTTCTCCCTCAGAAGGACAGATGGAACCTCCCTGAATCTCATCCATCAGAAAAGCAAACCCCAAGCTCCCAAAACCACATTTATTATTTGTTTTTATATAATTCATTTTTCTAATCACTTTAAAAAAAATCACTAACCTTATAGGAATAAACAACTTTGCAGGTGAGAGGGTAATTTCTGAGAGTACCAGAAGGACTAGAACTGCTGTCATCAAAAACATCCATGCTGTCTTCAAACTCTTCACCTTCTTCCTTTTCTGCATCAGCATTGACCTGGCAAAACCAATTCCAGTTGGCATTACAGCAGCTGCTAAAAATTGGTGAAGAAATAACAATAAAAATGAGCTGGTGTGCATTTTTTATGACTTATTGTTACGGAAAGTAACTCAGCTGGATTTCTTTGTTCAAGCACGAGCACGTGGACTTTAAAATGTACTGCAGAAGATTTTGGAGGCTCCAACTTGACTGCTGGACAGTAATAAAATCCATTTTTCACATAAGTTGTGACTAAAGTACTTTGGAGGTGCCATTGCAGAGGCACAAAAAACAGTTTAATGGGAAAAAGAGAATTTATGCTACTGAAAGATTAATGTACCTGTGACCACAAATTATAAAATAAATCTGCAGTGGAAATATTTAAAGTTTAAAAAATAAACCCTCAAATCAACCTTCTAGCTGGTGTATTCTGCACAACAGATTTGCTGCAGTTTATTACAAAAATTCTTAGAGAAAGGAAGATTTGTAAAAACTTGCTATAAAAGTTTAAAGAAAACCTGAAGTCAGTGTGCTGGAAAAACACTAGTTTGGGTAAGACTGCCATGAGCTGTGCTTTGGCCTCGTGCCTGGGTTATGTTTTGAATAAATACTTTATCTCATGTGAAAAATGATGAATTATTCTGTGAAAACAGTTCTGTGAATCAAAGGCAACACTGTTCTGCAGAGCCATCTTTCCTGTATGTATTCCTATCAATTTAGGAGTGAATTTGGTGCTCCCTGTGAAAAGTGAGAGACTGACAGAAGGAAAAAAAAAGTTAGGCTGAGCCTACAAATTCCCTGTGCAGTCTCCCTAAACCAGGTCTCGAACAGCTTTGATCTTCTAGGCTAGGACTAGAAGAACACAAAGCTTCATCACGTTTTGACTTAATTAGTTTTTATGTTACTATTTCCAAACCAAATCCTTGCAGTTCTGGTGATTTTGTCTTCCTCACTAGCTCTCATTCAAGAGCAGTTTGCCTCCATTTCTCCTTCAGTGTCTTCATGGGTGTTGGGATAACTAAAAAATTGTCCCACAGCTGGGCAGTGCTTTGGGAGATCAGCAACCAACTACAAATTGTGGCAAACTTGATGTTTCCCCTCCTGTTTTTTGCTGTGCATGGTCCCAGCGGCCAGGGCTGGCATCCAGCTGGGACATCATGGAAATCAGCAAATCATGTCTAGAAGGTTTGGGCAACATCTGCTCCTGGTTTCCCAATATGAGGAGGAAATGGTGATTTTTTTTTTTTTTCCCCCTGAAAATTGCATTTTCAGCACATGGGCTTCTCTGAACTCCT
Source organism: Phainopepla nitens (assembly GCA_013400175.1). Taxonomy (NCBI): domain Eukaryota; kingdom Metazoa; phylum Chordata; class Aves; order Passeriformes; family Bombycillidae; genus Phainopepla; species Phainopepla nitens. Next base: position 112,402 of record VXBQ01017761.1, on the reverse strand, counting down.
TGGCTGGAATCATTTGGGAAGCAGGCATGGAGAAGGAAAACAGGAAACTGAGAGGTTTGCTTGGTAAAGCTCATCCTTCTGCAGAGTCTGGGATGGAAGCCGGCATCAGCAAGGAATAAATGTATGGGACAGAAGGACACTAAAGGTGTGGGACACGCAGCAAACACAGGAAGAAATGCCGGGGAGGTGATCAGAAAACTGCATTATATACATGAAAAAACCAATGGAAGTATAAATATAAAAAATATAAATCTATCTTGTTTTGTTGCACATATACACAGATGGGTCTTGTCCCAGTTCCCTAGGAGTAGAGCCCGACCCCCCCAGCTGTCCCCTCCTGTCAGGGAGCTGTGCAGAGCCACAAGGGCCCCCCTGAGCCTCCTTTTCTCCAGGCTGAGCACTTTCCCAGTTCCCTCAGCCTCTCCTGGGGCTCCAGCCCCTTCCCCAGCTCTGTCAAACACTGCCCACTCCTCCAGGCTGGAGTGAAAGTGCTGCTTGTTACAAACTGCAGTAATTCCTCTAAATTTCGGCATAATTTTGGCCCCAGCTCTAAGAATTCCATCTCTGGGCTGTCCCTGTCCAGCCTGCCAAGGTCAACAGAGCCTTTTTTAAATACTGGAGCCTACGTAAGTGTAAAAGGGGAAAATGAGACTCAGAGCTGAACCTCCCAGGCTGTGGCATGGCCTGGGACCAGCACGGGGGAGTCTCAGCTCCAAGGTCATCTGTGCCATGGAGACTGGCAATGAGGAACTGAGAGCAGCCCAACAGGCACAGAGGGAACTTAAAGGAGGTGGGCTACAAAAAGAAATGGAATAAAATCACTGTTTAACACAGCTACGCGACAAATCCTCATCTATCGTGACCAGAAAGGATCTGAAGTGAAACTCAGCACGGGAATTCCCTTGGGATTTTGGAGGGCTGACACTTGCATCTGTACACTCAAACATCTCAAGATAACATCACAAACTATTAATGAAATTTCAAAGAAACACAGGCCTTGGACACTTCCAGGGATCCAGGGGCAGCCACAGCTTCTCTGGGAACCTATGCCAGGGTGTCCCCACCCTCATAAGGAATAATTCCTTCCCAATATCCCATCTAATCCTGCCCTCTGGCAGTGGAAGCCATTCCCTGTGTCCTGTCCCTCCATGCCTTGTCCCCAGTCCCTCTCCAGCTCTCCTGCAAGGGGCTCTGAGCTCTCCCTGGAGCCTTCTCCTCTCCAGGTGAGCACCCCGAGCTCTGCCAGCCTGGCTCCAGAGCAGAGGGGCTCCAGCCCTGCAGCAGCTCCTCTGGATGTGCTGTACACCCCACGAGGTCAGGATCAGCCCCTGGGAGATGCCACGGCCCTGGGGAGAGGTTTCCCCCGGGGACCCGTACCAGGTGCGCGGAGCCGTTGTTGGTGACCGAGGGCAGGCTGGCCCAGCGCTCGTTCTCCAGCTCCTCCATCACCTGGTTCATGGCACTCTTCAGCCACGTGTCCACGGACACCCCGATCTGCTTCAGCAGCTCCAGCCGCGCCTCTGCCTTCAGCTTGACGATCTGGGGACACAAACACACGCAGAGCTCAGAACTCCTCAGCAGCCCGCCTTGCCGCGCGGCCTGCTCTGATCCATCCGGGCGGCTCCCCAAGCTGCTCCCTGTGGAAATGAGTCCCACTCCTCATTTCCTCGCCTGCAGGAATGTGGTGGGAGCCAAGATGCAGGGAATGGTTTTCTGGAGGCCCAGCCAGTCTCACCGGTTGGTGTTTTAAAATAACACCTCTGAGTTTATGCTCACTCCCAATTCACACCCTTAAGCAGTTCAGTGTAGCTTTAAAGTCCAACAACACAGTGCTTCCCACGATTTTTAATATTAGGAATATCCACAGTGCAGACCCTTCCAGGTGGTGACTAAGCTGGATGTGAAACACAAATAAACCTGACAAGATACACACACACACCAAGCCACCAACTCCCAAGCGAGGCTCTTTTCCACCTGCACGTGCCAGAGATCACAGGAAACTCATTTATTATGGAAGCACAATATGTTAATAATCCCCAAATTAAGTAAGTATTGCACTCCAACAAACAGTTTCAGGATTTTTGTCTTCAGAACAGCAGGAAAATGGAGGTTTTCTGACAGCTGGGTTCATTTCAGCATCCTGGCACACTTGCTGGCTGAGGGAGCCAAGGATTTAACACATTCATGGCAAAGCACCACCCTGATCCAAATTAGTTCACAGACTAAACAGGAGGGATGGGAAGTGCAGTGTGAAGAAATTTAGGATTTCAGCAAGAGCAGATTTGCAGCAAGAAGTGGAGGGCAAACACAGGGATAAAACTGAGGATGTTTTTGTCCAGACCAACACCCTCCTGCTGCCCTTGCTCATCAGAGGAACAAAAATCAAGTGATTTCCCAAAAAATCATTCAGTGAGCCACTGATGGAGGCACTAGCAGAAACCCACTGAACCATGCTGGAATTCTTCCCACATTATCTTTCAAAGCATTGACCATTTTTAGCAAGTAGCAAAGTTTCATCTCCTTTCCCTCCCTTCCAGCCCTTCCCACAGGGGTCTGAAGCACCCCACTGCAGAATCCCTGACACACCAAGCACTCAGCAGCACTGAGAATCCAAGCAAAACCAGCAAGAACAGGTGAGTTCAGGCAAATATTGGAGGGAAATTCCCTTTCCAGGAGTAGCAGAAGCACAGCAGACTATGAAGAATATGTGAACAGTGAATTAAAATGCCAACGGGTGCCAGGCAGATACTTATCTCTTACACAAATCCTTACTCTATACAAAATTTTGAGTTGAGTTGAAGTGATACAGGTGTTTTTCTCATGTTTGACATTCTGCTGCACTTACAGAATCAGAGAATCATATCTTTCTGCTAAGAAAATAAATCAGAAAAGAAATTACTGTTAACTTTATTAAGCTGAACCCCTGAAGATGTCTCCATTTTCACTTAATTTGTGAAGGTGGCTTTAAATCTGTCTCAATCAAACCACTTTTGAGAGACATCACTGTAAATTCTGCATAGAAGACATGTGATTTTTAAAGAGCAGGTCAGTTGTAAGAGGGAAATTTATGATGTCAGATGCATCTTCATATGGCTACAGCTGCATGCAGACACTCTCCCCCATAATGAGGGACAGAGAGAGGAGGATGGGACAACTTTGAGAGGTTTTCCCACGGGAAAAGACAAAGCCACTGAGCCAAGGGAATTCCACTTCTTCATACAAGGGGTCTCCAGGTGAATGATCAACAGTAAATGGTGTTCAGAGAGCGGAGAAAAGGAGGAAACATTAAATACATTAATGTGCATCCCTTCTCTCCTGCTCCTGAGCATTCAAGATTTTGAACAAACCTGCTCCAACCTTGCAGCTGCACAGGGCAGGGATAACAACCTTGTCAAAGGCAAGTGATTCACAGAATCTCAGAATGTTTTGGTTTGGAAGGACCTTAAAATCATTCAGTGCCATGCCCTGCCATGGGCAGGGACACCCTCTGCTATCACAAGGTGCTCCAAGCCCCATCCAGCCTGGCCTTGAATAAATAAATAAATAAACAGATAAACAAATAAATATTAATGTGTATATTTACTTGTGAAGTAGTTTTCCCCTAACTTGTCTTTACATCCTGACACCCACTTGTGAGCACTTTCCCTGTGCCTCCACCAAGGAATTGCCCAGCCCAGTTGTTTTGCTGTTTACCTCGTCATGCAATTTCCAATTAGGCTGAGTTATGCTACAGCAATAAACATTGGTCCAGGCTGCTACAAACATCTGCAGCTGCTGTTAGTCTTCACTCTGCTGTAGCTTGTTTGTACAAACTGTGAGCTAAAATAAACAAGCTGCTCCAAAATCCTTGAGTGCACTTGACAAGAGGTTTTAATTCTACGTACCCAGCAAATCCAATGGAGTTCCTCCTCCCTGTTTACACCCAGGAGCCTTAACAGTCAACAAATGTTTGTTCCAAACCACAAATGTTTTGAGTTTCATTCCATTGCAGACAAGCCATAAAAGTACTAGGAGCATTAGGTCAGGCCTGCACTTGAAAGTTATTTACAAGCTGAAATTATATTTTTACCTAAATAATTATGCTGGTAGACCAGAGTTAACAGCTTCCTACCTGTAGGAAAAATACCAATAAAATACCACTCAGGAGTAGAACTTTATTCTGCTTCTCACACAGGAACAGCTACACATTTAAACATGGTTTAGTGGTGGCCTTGGCAGTGCTGGGTTGGACTCAATGATCTTCGAGTGCCTTTCCAACCTCAATGGCTCTGATTCCATAAAGATATAAACATTTCATTCAAACACCACTACATCTGAATTAGCTGGGGTTTGATGCTTTCACTCTGCCAGAATCAAATGTTAAGTATGAAGGGAACAGGGCAGCAGTGGTGATTTCACCAGCAGTTCACCACAGTGTGTCACAAGCTTTCCTTGAAGTCCCTCGAAAAATCATCACATTAAAAGCCAAGCAAGGCTTTAACCACTGGTTTTCCCTGCCTCCCTCTGGATGGTCCCCAGGGACACTCATGCTCTGTCCCCTGACTGAGTGACCTTCCCTGACAGACTCGAAAATATCTTCCATCAAGTGACCCTTGGCATTCCCAGCGACTCTGGGCATCTCCAGGAAGGCAGCTGAGCTTCCAAAGCCCAGGAATGCTGGAATCCAGCACTGGCTCTGAAATCTGGGTGCCGCCCAAATTTCATTGTTAGGAAGTCTCACTGCAGGACAAACATTTTCCTGCGTAACAGTGAAATTGCTGTTTACAGTCACCAATTACTGGTTAATAGCTCAGGACTGGGGTATTTTTACACTGATTAAAAAACCATCAGCCACCCACCAAATGTACAAACTCTTCTGGGGGGTTCCTGCTTCTCTGAGCTGTTCTTTCTGCTGGGAGGATCTAAGAAGATGAAAGGAAAAACCACCCAAGTTTTACAAAATATAAACACTGTTATCTATTCCTCCCATACCTGATGCTGCTCCACATGGGAGATGCAATAGTTTTGTTTATTTACTGTTCCAGTCTTAATTAAGCAATGGCTTTAGACCCACAGCTTACTCAAGATGAAGATACACAGCTGCTCTGCAAGGCATGGAAATGAAACCCAGCAGGAACATTACAGAGCTGTTCCCCCTTCCCAGGAGAGAAAAGGGCTGGAAAGAAACCCAGAGTTCCTTTACATCCCACAAACACCTCAAATCCAAGTCCTTCAAAGCCATTTATAAAGGTGTTGGAGTAAAAACCACACTGAAATGCAGCAAATGTTGCCTCTTCAATATTCTGGTTCACAGGGTTTTTTTAAAACCAGTTTTAAATGGATTTTCCTGAAAGCAGAGTTGCTTTATCTGCCATGGCTTTTCAAGGTGCAGAACAACCCTTGTGCCATGCCCAGATTTTTTTTTCTCCTGAAGAATTCCAAAATATTTCTTCTACACAAAAGTTGTACTTAGGAGCTTGGTCAGATACTAAAATCAGATAAAATCAGGATTATGAGGAGACGCAAACCATCTTCTGTGAGACATTTTTGTGGTGGCCGTAATATTTTTTTTTCAGTGACAGGAAAAAAAAATCATAGAATTATAGAATCCTGGAATCATCTAGGGCGGAAAATCCCTCTAAGATCATGGGGTCCAGCTGTTCCCCCAGCACTGCCAAGGCCACCACTGACCATGTCCCCAAGTGGTTGGACAGCCTCATTTGGCAAATTCTTTTAGCCAGGAAGAAATCAATGTGGAAAGATTCTGGCAAAACATTCTGGAAAGCCATTATCCTTAGCTCTGTCCCCATTTAGAAACACTTTTTGTTGAAATTCTAGGCTTTTTAATTGAAAAATATATTAAAATGAAACAGTATTGAAATGAAATCATTCTCTTCAGGAGAAGTTAAATTTTGGGCCACTGGAATTATGATACAGTGAAAGGCAGACATGACTATAAATTAATTTGATTTATAATTAAGTCTTGGAATGCCCTAAACTTCTCAAAACCCAAAGTGAATCTTATTCCATGCAATTCAATTCTAAATCACAACCTGCTGTGTTCAAGTAGGGGTGTATGAGGAAATTAACAAAAAATTTCAACTTTCACTGCCTTGCTGGGGTTTGGGGTGGAAAACCCAAGGCTGTGGCAAAACTACTCCAATCAAAAAGATAAATCCTGCCAAACACAACTCACCTAAAATCTGGATCCTTTTTCTGCACCAGGTGGGGAATTAGCTCATAAATTACATTTTCCACCACAACACTGAGTGAGTTTCTTTTCTAAGTGGGAGGCTGGGTGGGAGGTTTGTACAGCTATTCCAGGAGTTCATTTATATGCTAAATAATCTGCATGGACTGAAATCCAACGAGGCTGCTGGGGTGAAGCAAACAGGAAATGAGGCACTGGCACACATAACACCTCTCCCAAGGGAATTCCGAGGTTAAGGAAACAGAAGGGAAGCTATTCCTGGAGAAGAATCCACCTGCACAGCTCCAGCCCAACCAGCAGATGGGATTTTCCCAAGTTTAGGCTCATAGAACATTAAAGATCCCTAAGAAATGAATTTGTAGGGTTTAAGAAGCTGTTTGGAACGGGGCTTGAATGGAAATCACCCAGATTCTGTCAGGAGATAAGTGTTTGTAAAATGTGTGCATGCAAACATTTATCATCACGTTTCCCTGTGGTCCTGGGGTGAACACTGGTTCTTCATAGAGTGAAAAATTTTAGGGGTATTTCAGAGCCAAAACACTCAGTAAGTGGATTAGAGACACCCCAAAGCCTTCCTATCCCAGGGTGCTCCAACTGCTGTCCAGCCTGGCCTTGGACACTTCAGGGATCCAGGGACAGCCACAGCTTCTCTGACAACCTGTCCCACGGCCTCCCCACCCTCCCAGCCAGGAATTCCTTCCCAGTATCCCACCTATCCCTGCCCTCTGGCAGTGCAAGCCATTCCCCTTGTCCTGGCACTACCCACCATGTAAAAGGTCATTCTCATCCTCACTAAACTGCTTTTCACCATGAAAGTTTGAAATTCCTGCTCTGTGGATGCCACTGGGATTTTTCCAGGCCGCTCTTCAATCTGCTGATCTGGAAAGACCAACAGCTCCTACACATCTCCTGCAGGGAAGGCACTTGGCTCCCTGCACAGCTCTCCCAGCCTTTGCTTCCTGAGCTCAACCAGAGATGGCAGCGAGTGGCATTTCACAAATTCACCTTTTCTTTGGATTAGGAGCCTTATTCCCTGGAAGTGCTCCAGGCCAGGTTGGATGGGACTTGGAGCAACCTGCTGTAGTGGAAGGTGTCCCTGCCCATGGCAGGGGGTGGGACTAAATGATCCTGAAGATCCCTTCCAACCCAAACCATCCTGTGATTCGGTCACTCCATTTCTTTTCCTGAAGCATATGGAATTCACTTTGTTCCCACTGTGACACAACACAGCAATAAATATCCACAGCCAAATACAGGGAGAGGGAGAAATCAGCCCCCCTTATACAATTAAAAATGGCCCTACACCTTTGAGCTGATCAAACCGAGTAAACAGCACCACAATGAGCCTTAACCAGACCTAATCTAGTACAAAGGCTCTCTGAAGAGCTGTAGATATCCTGATGAGGAGACAAAATGCATCTCCCTATAATTAAGTGGGAATAGCATTAATTGCTGTGGAGGCCCAAAGACCTGAGAGCAAATGGGAAACCTCTCACCATCCTGGAGAAGAATGATGTCAGCCCTGGGACAACTGCACTGCTTGGTGAGACCCAAAAGAGAGGAAAAATGAGACGAGAAGAAGAAATCTCCTGTGCTGGCACTGCTGAGGCACCTCCAGTCCTGGGGGCAGCTTCAGGATCCTCAGGACAAGAAGGACCTTGAGGGGATGGAGGGTGTCCAGGGCAGGGAACAGAGCTGGGAAGGGGCTGGAGCCCCAGGAGGGGCTGAGGGAGCTGGGAAAGGGCTGAGCCTGGAGAAAAGGAAGCTCAGGGGAGACCTTGTGGCTCTGCACAACTCCCTGACAGGAGGGGACAGCCAGGGGGGTCGGGCTCTGCTCCCAGTAAATTACTGTCTCCAGTAATTGAAAGATAAAGGGATTCAGGCAGTGGGAAAATGGAAAGCTCAATTCCTTCCTTCCTGCTGTTACACAAATCAAAGCTGAAAACACAGAAGTTCTACTTTAATTACCTGAATTGGGTGAGTGAGGAGATCCAAGAAGGGTTTATTTTCACAAACTACCAGTTTTCAACATCAATTTCCAAATTTTTAATTGATCTCCTTTACAGCTGATGCCTGAACTGTGCCACTTTCAATCTGAAAGAGCACCTTGTGCTCTCAGGGCTTGTCTTTATCAAAGTGGTTCAATGATGCTGGGACAAGGATGGAATCCCTCTGGATCTAAACTCCACAGTGTGTCATTAACTACAGTCAATTTTACTTCTTTGCCAGTGCCAGAGGTATTATTGCTCAAAAATCTAACACTATTTTAACATTTCTTTTAAAAACAAGCAATCAAACAAAACAAAACATCAAAAAACCTTCTAACAAACCCCAAATTTTTTAATTTTAAGACAAGAATGTGTGTTCTGGTTATCGGTCACGTTCATATCTGCCACGTATCACCTGCACAAGCAGCACTCTGCTGGAATTCCTAATTTTCCCCCAACTCTAATCAAGGAGTTTGCTCCCTGAAAACATCACCAGGAGAAATAGCTGTTACTCCAGAGAGAAAAAGATCAGAATTAACCCACTGAGCTGTGGACATGCCAATCTGAGGTTTTACAGTCATCTTGTAGAAGACAAAAAAATTTGGATTCTCCAGTATTTCCTGATCCTGAGCACATTTTTACTCAATTCCTTTGCTGTACTTTCAAATTACACCTGTTTCCACATGCCTGTACTTGTTAAATCCAATTATCCATATGGAACAGCTCCTCAGATCCTCCCAGGGCTTAGATTTCCTGGGATTCAGGGTCTCCAAGGAAGAAGGCAGTGAGATGAGCACTTCTCTGCTCAATACATCCTCGAAAAGAAAAACTTTTACCAATAAAATCCTCTCTAACCAAACCATAAAAAGTTAATCCCAACGTGTTTGTGAAGTTGCCTTCCCCTTCAGGAATGAGGAGGATAGAAAAGAAGGGAGAAAGTGGATTTGCAAAGGAAAATGAGTGAGTCAAGAAACCAAAATGGCATAAAACAGACATAAAAATTTCCATAAAAAGACAAAAATAAAGTAAAAACCAATTCTGTGTCATCCTCACACACCTTTAGATGTGATACCAGAACAAACTCCACAGCCTAAGTAACTTTTTGCACAAATACCACTCCCCAACCCAACCCTCAGTAATTCCAACTCAATCAGCTGCACTTAAATATGCAGGAATGTTTGGTTTTCACACACTGGAAGGAATTATAATTGCATTCCCAAAGAAAAGGTTTCAGCTCAAAGCTTAGGTTGCTCTTCTCCAGGATTTTATGTGTGCAAAAATCTCTTGTCTAATTCGTGGTCTTGAACTCAGTCTTAGAGGACTGGGGACCAACAGGGATAAAAGAAAAAGCCATTCCCAGGTGGAAATAAAATCCCCTGAATTCACTTACTGACTCATCTGAAAAACATAAACAATGCTACACTATAAACAGCTTTGGTGGCAATACAGAAAAGTCCCACGAAGTGCTTTCCACACCATTCCAAAAGCTCAGGGATAACTTCATGTCTTTAAAACATGCAGAAGAAGAGAAAGAAGTTGGCAACCCTCCCGCCCCCATCACTGCGTTTCATCCTCAAGTACTTAGCACTGGCACCCTATTCCCTTGGAAAGCAGGGCACATGTTCAATGTCAGAAAGATAAGGGATGGTTTAACTCCAACACAAGGACAAAAACCAGGAAAATGCACTATTTGTCTGTATTAGCTAAAACACGTGTCTTGGAGAAAATAATACATAAAACTTCCACTTCTTGGCACCTTCCCTCTCTTCTAAGTCACTTAAGTTCCAGACTGATTTAATTTGTACATTTTATAATATTTTGCTGCAAGAACTTTCTATTTGGCAACTTCTTACACTGATTTTATTTCTTGCTGCTGCTTTTCTCTTTCATCCTTGTAGATTTAATCACTGACTATGTATGTGTATATGCAAGTATTTTGGAGTATGGTCTGTTGGAAATAATTTACTCAAAACAGGCTTTTAAATCACTTTCTGTAAGAATTAGCTTTAAAAAAAACCAAACATATCCTGCATTTACTTTAAAAAGGGACCCTGATAGTTCTCCTGCCAGAAGGAGGAATAATTTTGCGCTGTATTTTCTAACCCCTTCACCTGTAAATCACATTCCTAATTACATCAGGTACTCTGAGGAATGAAAAGCACTTCACTGAAACAATTAAGTTTCTTCTACAGTTTTAATTAAGCAACCCACTCATCCAAAACCCAGCAGATCAGGTCCTGCTGCCTGCAGTGGGGTTCTTCAGTCAGTGGCCATGAAAACAGTTCCCTTTTACCAACCGAACACTGGCAGCCAAATAAGAAGTTCATTTTTTCATGAGTCTAAACCCACAACAGGTCTCAAAAACCTCTGTAACTCTTTTACAAGTAAAATTAAAGATACAAGGATTATTTCCAGTGCTTTCCCATCAACAGTCAGATTTAGTTCGTGTATCAAAACCCACTACAACAGCACGTGGCAGCTGCTTCTAGAACCTAAAAATATGAAGACAGGGATAAAATCACCATTTTCTGGTATTAATTCCTTCAAGCAGAAGGAAATTAGTAAAAACAATGAGATTGTTTTTCAATTGGCTTCAGATAAAGCCCCTAAATATAAAGATTCTTGAGCTTTGACAGTGGAAAAGGCAGCAAGTGGCCTCACTCCTCATCAGGAGGTGTTTTTACTATCAGTCTTCTGATCAGGAGTTTCACGAAGTTCATTCAGTGATCTGACAAATACCAAATGAAGAAAAAAAAAAAATCTTAAATTACCTGGGTTTTGATACTAAAAGTATACATTTCCACCAACCAAAATGAAGCAGCTGTAACAAAGATCTACCTGTGGGAAGGAGTGAAAATGCCCAAAGAATTTCCTCCTTACCTCAGCCTTGCGAATGCTCTCCCTGGCTTCATCTATTTTCTGCTCCAGTTCCGCTCGAGTTTGCTCGGACATCACGGGCCCATGGCATTCCAGTTCTTCCAGGGTCTGCCAGGAACAAGGAAACACCCCACCACAGATGCAGTAAAATGCCAAAGAGAAGTATTTGTGACAATAAGGGAAGTCACTGTTCCACTGGATGCTGGGGATGACCAACAAAGGCCCATCCCTGGAAGCAAAAAGTGGTGACTCGATCCCTGTCCCATGGCAGTGGGAAGCCATTCCCTGTGCCCTGTCCCTCCATCTCCTGTCCAAAGTCCCTCTCCAGCTGTCTTGGAGCCCCTTTAGGCACTGGAAGGGGCTCTGAGCTCTCCCTGGAGCCCTCCCAGAGATGTCAGAGCATTTTGGATGTTGTTTTTTTCCAGCTGATGCTGTGCTCAGGGGTTGGAATTGTATGGATGACCAGGAAACTGGGCAGGGTGTGGCGAAAGCACAGCAGGCTCCTTCATGGCTGGATTTTTTGGTGATGCCTTCAGTTTTAGCTTTCATATTTTTCAGATTCCGTGCTGCTTTAGTGTGTAGTTCTGGGCTTCATATGAAGGGCTGGGAAGCTCTCTTCAGAGAGCAGAGAGACAAAACAATTCCCTTCCAGCTTGGGACCAACGGCAAATTTTAGGCCCAAGAATGTAAAAAACAGTGAAGGAAGAGAGGGAACAAAGAGGATGGAGCTTCATAACCTGAAGCTGTAATTGGACAATTAACTCCAATCTGCTCATGGACCAAAACCCATAAAAGTGTGAGACCTCCTGACCAGTGGCCGTTTTGTGACCGTTTGTGGGTTTGATTTGCGTGTAGGCCTGGTGGGGCTCCTGCACTGCCCAAGCTGGAGCCTTTCAATAAATACCTTTTATCCTTTTATTCTACCTGGTCTCTGTTTCCAGGTCAGCCTTTCCAAGCATCAGCTGGAAGAGCAAGGAACTTTTGTCTTTATTCTCCCTCCTAAAACACACACTCAACACATTCCAAAATCCAGCTTCCTGATTGCCAAACACAGCCCTTGGCTCTTCAGAGCTGAGCCACAGACATGGAAATAAATTTATCAATCCACATCTAGTTTTACATCCTCGTGTTAGGCTTAACAGTAAATTCCTCACAGGTTTTCCTGGTGGGCAAAGACTTTTGACAGACTTTTGACAGGGATGCAGGCCCTAGGTAATTCCCTGTCCCAAGGAATGTGCTTTTCCCAGACGTACCCGCTGGCTGTGGACGATGTTCTTGTGCTCGCGGGCCACCCGCGTCGCCCATTTCCGCGCCTCCTTGTTCAGGCTGTGCTCCTCGGTCGTTCCCGTCTCCGACTCCAGCTGTCTGCTCTGCAACAGGGAACAAGGGAATGAGTTATTCAGCCCAGACCCCAGGCTACCTACCTCTGTGTTGCCTGCAGGGTAACTCTGTACGGCATTTATCAGCCTGGGATCTTGTTTCTTAGGAAACAAGGAAGAGAGGACAAGAACTTGCTGGTAAACTTTGGGATGGTACCAGGTTGTGGGAAGGCAACTCCAAAAGCCAAAAGTTCAAAGAATTCGATTTCCAAAGCAAACAGGTATGACAGGAAGCAAAGTTCATGGAATCAGGGAATGGTCTGGGCTGGAAGGGACTTTAAAAGCCCATCCAGTGCCACCTCTGCCATGGGCAGGGACACCTTCCATTGTCCCAGGTTGCTCCAAGCCCTGTCCAACCTTGGACACTGCTGGGATCCAGGGGCAGCCACAGCTTCCTTGGGCAACCTATGCCAGGGCCTCCCCACCCTTACAGGGAAGAATTCCTTCCTCAACATGAAAGGTTTAGCGTGACCAAGGGGCTCATTCTTTGTAAATTGTGATCAAACCACAAAGCCATCAAATATTTTAGTACAGCATGGCAGTTTCTGTCCAAAAATGTTTGTGTCTGCAAAACAAGGACTGAAATTTCCAGTCACATTTTTGATACTGTTCCATCTTGCTCCTGCTTTTGTTGTGTCAATGACAAAAAGTAAAACTGTCCGCCTTCATGAAGCTCCAATTAAAGCAAGATTAAATAGTTCTCTGCTGCCTACAGGCTGAACAGAACAGAAACAATTCCCAGCATGGAATTATTCCCAATCTTTCCATCATTTCTATTTGTAACAGAGTCACAGAATCATTTGGGATGGGTTCCATCTTTGAAGATATCCAAAAGCCACCTGGACACAGTCCTCGACAACCAGCTCTGGACCAGACAACCTCCAGAGATCCCTTCCAACCTCAATCAGTCCCTATGATTTTTTCTTCCTGATCCAGTCACTGCAATCCACAACCACCCTGTACTCTTTTCATCACAAATCCTGACATAATCCTGCCCAGCCTTTGAGATGAACCAAAACAAAAAATCCCTTATAAACTGACTCAAGAAGAGAGGAGCATGCACAGAGCTCTTGAAGTGTGAAAGAAATGCCTATGTCACAAGTTTCTCACTCTGACATCATTTTTCTCCATCAGGTGGAGTTTGAAATTAGAGAAAAAGGCCAGAAGGATGAAAAGCTTGTTGAGCCAGGAGAAATCCAAGGTCAGCATCAGGAAAGGGTAAGAGAGCAGAAAGACATGGAATTACTTCCAGGGTAGCTGGGAAGTCTCCAGCTGTTGCAGAAGAAGATATGCTGTTATCAGGTATTTTAGCAGGAAAAGTGGAATGATTTCTGTCAAGGAAGGATGACAGTTTAATCATCTACACCAGCACTTAGCACAGACTGGGATAAAAGCAAGAGACACCAGGAGGCAAACTGAAGTCATTCTGAAAACAAGATTTTTCTGGCCTTTACATTACACCGTCCTCATGGAAGAAAGAGACAAAAAATACTGACCTTGGCTGACAGCCTATTGGGGATACAACTGAAAAAGAGGCAAAACTGCTTCAGCTCATCACTTTTCAGTGAACTTCCTTGCCAAAATTGAACCTGGCTTTTATTCTGAGAGTCTGAAATGCCCAGCCAGTGTTGTTTTCCAAGCACAGGGAAGTGTCAGACAAGGTGGAGCAGCACAGAAGAGGAAGAGGAGAGGCACAGGTACAGGGCCAGCGCTGGGATGATCAGGCAGGAGGTGAAGCTTCAAGTGAGGACCTCTTCATCCATTCCCTCAATTTAATTAGTAAATTGGCTTTTGTTGAGGTGGATTTAGAGAATCATATTCCCTCATTACTGACCTCTTTAATTACCTCTGTTATGCTACTCCACTGTAAACCTGAAGAAGACAACACATGGATTTATTTGGGCACATCCAACCCTGAAGGTAACATTTCACCTCAGTTTTTTCCCAGTTTATCATACAGCTTCTTCCACAGTTTCTACCTGAGCCTTAAACTGGGCAGCATCTTTGACATTCCCACTTCCCTATGAAACATCTGAGAGTGAAAACAACCCAGAACATATTTTCAGTGTTCCCACCGCTCTTGCTCTTACTCAGCAGCTCATTTTCATATGGAAAGAATCCAGATTTTTCAGTCACTTGATAATCTTTCTTCTCCATTACCCCAAGTGTGATTTCGGGTTTTAGTCCATTTATCAAAAGCACTTGACCAGAAAAATGAATGCGGACTTTGTGGCTACTCTTTAAGGCCTACTAAAAAATAAAGGAATTTTGTAGGATCAGACTTGTATTAGTTATTTATAAAGCAGTATTGCACCCAGGCAGACCTCACCCTTGCTTAAAGGTCTAAAAATAAAACAAAATAAAAATGAAAAGCCTTAATTCTGTACCCTCAGGGAAAGACAGACTGGACAGGAACATCAAGAAAATGAAAAAAAACCCAGCTGCCATTAAAATGGGTGAGAAGAAAGGAGCAAAACCAGATTTATCTGCTGTGGACATTGAAGTCCAAAGTGCAGGGAAGAAGGTCGAGGAACAGAAGGGTCTGATCCTGACCTGATTTACTCCATGAAGTTTTCAGGACTGGAACCTGGTGGTGCCAGGATGCCCAATGACTCAATTTAACCTCTTCCAAAAAGAGAGGGAAACCAAACCCGCTCTCCGTGGCCAAGGAATGAAGGGAGAGCCAAAAAACCTGAGCTAAACATAGATGGACACTCTGCTGCTCCCTCAGGGCTTGGATTACAACGAAAACAGTGTTTAGTGCTAAAAATTCAATCAGTAAACCAACAGAAAGTTCTGGATGGCTCCAAGCAGGGGCAGCAATGCTGTTTCTTAAATTAACAAAAGCATTCAGGCTGCAGACAAATGACACTTCTCCATTTTGGTCTGAAATGTTGGTGCAGGTGCAGGATTTTCCCCCCAACAGACCCAAACTCAGGCTGTATTCTTATTTCTCCAGTTATATCTGGATGCAGATGGTACAGCACTGTCTTGAAAGCAAAAAAAACTCTCGAGCTCTTGAGCCTCAAAGTTCCTTATTTTTGTGGCTGAGGCCTAAAAAAGTTCACTTGTAGCAAGGCAAAAAGCAGGGAACGTTTATTGCATGCAAAACATCGACATAAAACACATCTAAAAACCAGGCATTTCTTTTAAAAAGAGGTGAAAACAAGAAGTTTCCATGCCAATGCTGCAGAGCAACACTCTGGGGAGGAGGAAGGAACACACATGACATTTTTCACACAACTCACTGCTAAACTCAGCACTTCTGAGAAAATCATGAGCCAACATTGGGGCTCCTTTTAGTCTGTTATTGCTTAATTTTAATTTAGCCAAGAGTGAGCTGGGGCTGACGACTCATATTTCAGTCAATTTCCAACATTTCAAATTGGACACTCGTCATCTTTAAAAATTAGGGTTTTTTGCATAAAGGTTTTTTTTTTCTTGTCAGAATAACAAAAAAGGACTTAAATCCACTGTTATTATTATATATGTTACAATATGGCTAAATCCAAATCAACCTATTACTGCTGTTTTATAGAACCACATGCTGCTTTTTAAACTAACAAATTTATAATATATTATTAATACTATACAATATTATATTAATCTAATAAATTGATGAGGGGGCTGCAGAAGGAAGAGGAACATCTAACTGGGCAGGGATGTTTTAGTTTGGTTTTTTGTTTTGGTTTGGGTTTTGGGGGTTTTTTGTTTGTTTCAGGTTTGGTGGTTTTTTTGTATTGTTTTTGTTTCTGAAGTCTAGAAGCTTAAAAAATATTGATTTTTTAATTAAATATCACTGATCAACACAGCTTTGTTATTTCTAGGCCAGGATGTTTCTGTATTAAGAATTTCTGTTGCATACAAGAGATGAAAAGCACAACCCTTTTTTAAAAATTAATCTGAATCTGATTTATCTTTAAAGGTTTTTATTGTTCTCACTGAAATTAATCTTGAAATTAGAGTGCAGAGTATTTTTGTTAATTTACTTCTATTCACATCCTCATAATTATCCTCATTTGCCTCAGCCCTCAGAGCAGCTGCATTCCCAGCCAATTTTTCCAAAAATCTATTAGAACTAGAAATATGGAAAAATTGCCCTCATTAGGTAACCAAAGGCAAAAAAAAAAAGACTTTTACAATCAAGTGTGACCCAGAAAAATGGATTTTGTAGATATTTTCGATGCAGTATAAACAAATTTGTAGTTAAGTGGCCACTCCTTTCAAGTGCAACTTCTGCTCTCTGATCTTCACTGTTAGAAAATACCCAGAGCTTTGCTTAAACTGAGTTTCCTGACTGCTAAAACCCAAAGAATTCTAACTGTGTGCTCTCTAAATTTAAATTAGGTGGTGAAAATTAAAATAAAATCAACTAGGCAGTGAAATTTTGGTTGGGAGCCAATTTCAGCTCATTATATTTAAGAGAAAATCAGAAATGATCCTCACGTTCAACCTAAGGTAAGCCTCCAGCAGATCCAAAACTTTCCTTTTTCCTCAGTATCAATCTCAAATATAAATATTAGAGCTCAGATCTTATTTTAAGCACAACTAGGGTGGGAGGGATTAAATAAAATCAATTTCAGACAGGCACAAGATGGGTCAAGTCAGAGAAGGAAGGCAGAGAGCTTTGTCCACTCGAACCCACTGATCATTTCTTTACCTGAATGGCTGTAATTCTCCTCAAAAAGAATTCCTAACACTGAATAAAATTAAATAATTACTTCTTTGTAATATATGTTTAGCCTCAAAAAGGTTATACTTAAAACCAATCTGTTCTGTTATTAAAAGGTTGATAAAATCAAATAAAAACTTTAGATTTTTTTTTTTTAGATTTAGCTTCAAGAAAGTTACACTTAAACCCAGTCTGTTCTGCTATTAAATGTACAGGCCACTGTAAATACAGAAACATGAGCCCTTTTTGTACTTGTTTTTGTAACTTATACAAGACTCCTTCACAGAAGATTCTGAGAAATTCCAAGATGTTCTTCTGAGAGTGAAGGGAAATTCATCTTTGTTTTCACCATCTACCCAAAAAACAGCAAAGTTACATGGGGGAAACTGCAAAAGTTTCCAGTGAACTGCCTGAGGCATTTTTGTGGAAATTAAGAGAGGAAAAAAAAAAAATTTCATGTCAAGAAGCTGTGGGAGAAATCAGCTGGACCATAGCTTTTCCTCATGTTCTCTGAGGAAACAGTGAATGAAAAACAGGAAAAAGACCCCAAAAATGAAATGTCAGCTTTTCAGGGTCCTTCTTCTCCTGTTCCAGGGACACTTTTGTGTCACCTGGCTCCTTTTTTCACGTGATAACCCTGGGATCAAGGAAAAAGCAGCTTCTTCAAACAGGAAACAGAGAAAAGCTGGCGAATTTCCTTTTTTTGTGCCCTGTTTCTTGTGGCTTATCTGTGAGCACAGGGACAGCGTTGTTTTCCACACCCTGGATTTCTGTGGAATTAATAAATATCCCTTTCCTCAGGGGAGGATGGGGGATGATTAAACTGTGGAGTATCACAGCAGCCTCCGTGGAAGGTGCTGACTGGATTTCCTTGGGAAAATGAAGGTATTTTAAAAGACTCTTTTCCATTCTCTACTTTGCTGTCTATAAATCCATTTTGGGAATTCATTTCTGGAGAGGATTAAAGCTTGTTAGGAACTGATCAAGCATTTCTTTCTGAGTATTTTTTAAAACAAACCATTTATTTAAGGGTAAGTGGCTTATTTTAGGGATTTTTTGGAAAACTTTCTTTTTTAAAAATAAGAATTTACGTCCATCATAATGAATCAAGACAATTAAATCATCTAAGTAATTTAGTAACGTGAACAACTGATGAAATTCAAGCTCAAACCATTTTTTTTATATAAAGGAAATACCTAATCGATGTAAAACATTTTCAAGTGGTTTTCTCTTTGTGTGCACTCAAAAAGTGGACATTTTACCTAAAGCAACTGGTATTTTGGGATCAAAAATCCTAGAAGTTGATGGAAAATAGTTTAATTCCTTCCTTTCTTAGGAACAGACTCTTTTGCAGTCTCGGTGCACTTTGGGATCACTTTGAAAGCAAACTGGGCTGTCTCTGACTCAAGGATTGCACAGAAATCCTGGTAATCCTCTCTTATATAAAAGAAGTTTGGGATGGACCATGTAAAAGTGGAATTTACACCAGAATTCAGACCTTTCCATTCAGAGCCCCATACCCATATTGTTTATAACATTCTTCCTGCCTACAGCCCTCATAATTCCATTCCAGTAATACTTAAATACTCCAAATTCTGCGCCCGGTCCCAGTGGGTCAGCCTGAAGAGAGCCCACAACTTGTTCTTGGAAAAGGTTCATACTAAACTTTTGACGAGATGTATTTATGACTCTACCTTTTTCTTTCAGTCCTCAGTGTGAAAATTATCATGCACAACCCAGAGAAAGTAACAGCCAACTGAGAAATCTCTGCAAAACATCTAGAAACAGAATGTGTGGCAAAAGAATGCTTGGTAATTGTTCTCCTGCAATTAAATGTTGCTCCATCAATTAGAAAACACCCAATTTCTGACCAATTCAAAAGCCTGAGCAAGAGCCTTCATTTCTTGTGCTTACTGATTAAAAATGGGATTGCCCAGGTAGGATCCTGTTAGCTGAGCACAATTACATGAATCGTGAAGAAGCATAATTTAATTATTTTGGGGAAAACTGCTTACAGCCTAAGCAGCTGAAGATCCAAAAGCTGCAGTGCACTGAGGAAATGCAGGAATTCTGCAGCCCAAGAGGGTTAACCAAGCAAAGGAGTGAGGAACTGAGACATGAAGGACCCATTCATCGCTTCCTAAAAATTCCTGGAGTGAGGCAGCACCGGCAGCACATGTGGACCCTGTGAGCCCCCACGAGTGCCAGGGCACAGAATCCTGGCATTTCTCACACTGAAGAGTTTAATGGGAGCCCCTTACAGCGCTCCTGGCCATCGGGATGGCCCTCTGGAAAAAGAGCCAAATTAAATCAGCAACAGGGCTGCATTTCATCAGTGCACACTCAGAGCCTGCAGTTGTCAGACAACCTTTCCCTCTCACAGAGGAGCAGCAATCAATTACACACAGCACTGTCTTGAGCTGTGAAATTTTAATTCATGCCCCAGCAGATTAGAATATCAATTACATACCCTGTGCAAGAACACAGGAGAAGTGTGAAGCTGCCCCCCACGAATAACATCCTTAAATTGATTTTTCCTCCTTGAAGTCTCATTGTGAAAAAAGCTTTTTTTTTTCCCCCCTTTTCTGTTTTGTATATATATAGAGAGATTGTGCATTCTGTTGCCACCTCTCCAGAGTGTAACTCAGCATCCCACATGCACAGGGATAACACAGGGCTGACCAGAAACACCCCCAGATACCTCTGCTATGGTCATTCTCATAGCACTGACAGGTGAGGGCTCAATCTCCACCAGCTGAACTGCATTAAAACTCTGGATGCAGGGCGTGCACAGGGAGGAGAATACAGCAGCAAAAGTTAGAGAGGCAGACAAAGATCTCAGTAAGATTCTGCTCACTGTTATCAAGAACAACCTAAAATTTATCACAGAATATCCTGAGTTGGAAGGGACCCATCAGCATTATCCAGTCCGATTCCTGGCCCTGCACAGACATCCCAACAATCCCACCCAGGAGCACTGTCCAAAGGTTTATCTATGGGAATAACTGACTCCTTCTGGAATAAAAATCAAAATCAGAGTTTGTTAAAAGGGAAATACAAAGGAGACCCAGTCAGAAATGTCAGGGTGACTGGGAAAATCACTCTTATGCAGGTCTTGATCTGAATCACTTGCACTGCAGACCAGGACTGCCCAAGTCAGTTTACTAATGAATTCAAGTCAGAAAAAGTTTATATGTTTTAAAGATCCAAACTTATATTAAACAGCTGTTTCTTAAAATAGCATCAGTAATGTCAATGGGACATCAAGAATCCACTTTAATCAAGGTGTTTTTTGGAAAAGCACTTACATACTCTGATTCACTCACTTTTAATGTCATTAGTGATTGCTTTGCAAGCAACACAGAAACCAAGATAAGATTTTTGGATATTATTTTGGAATTATTTTAACAGTATTATTTTTAGTAACTCTCTATATGTATCTCTAAGTATTCCTTGAGCAATTTAGGTGTGCAGGGACACTTTATTTGGCACAGTTGTATTAGTATTAGTGAACCTTATGAGAACCTCAGCAGCAGGATAAAAAGGCAACAAAATTTAGCAGGAATTAGGTTGAAAGCAGTGAAACAGAAGACTGTTAGTCACAATCTGGAAACCAAAAAAAGATTCTGCTCTTTTGTGGATGATGTATAGCCTGTTTGATGCTTTTTTTACCATCATCCACCTCCTGCAAGCAGGCCACTCTCCCTTTCTTTCCCAAAAATACAGGTTAAACCAGACTGGGATACCAGTGATTCTCTTCCCCATTTATAATAACCTGCTTTAAAACAGAGCAAGACCAAGGAACTGCAGGGATTCACAGGGCTCTTACAGTGTCACTGTCACTGGGCTGGAACTGGAAAGGCTGAGGTTTGTGGAACACAGAGTTCTCCTGTAAGAACAGCTGGAGATTGTAATCCCGCACCACCTGAGGAAAGAAAAAGGTTTATTTAGACTCCTTCTTTTGTGAACTGAAAAACAGCTGGAGAGCAAAACCAGCACAGTTTCCAGCTGAGATTAAACCTGCAGCAGAAGCTTGGGTGCACCAGCAGGGAATTGAGGTGCTGAGCTGTTCAGAGGTACCGGCAGGACACACAGTGAGTGACAAGGACCTAAAATATCCCTGCCATTTACCTACAAAATGGGGGAAAAACACCAACTATTAAATAGACACCCTGTGGTGTCACTGCCATAAATATTTTTCCCTCCTCTTGTGGGTAATTTCCTGTGCACTGCTCTTTCTTAAGATGAAGTGTCTTAATTTGGCAGAAATTATTACCTGTGGGAGCTAAAAAGACTATTTGGAATAATGCATCCAAAATCGGTGACAAACTTCATCTCTCTCTATTAAACTGCTTTCAGAGTAAACTCTCCAAGCTTGCATTTTGCTGAAGAGAAACTCCTTCAGCTCCCAAATTTGTTTAATGATACGTTTCAGGCAGCATGACACAGATCCCTAAACAAACCTCTTATGTCACAATTTACACAGATTTACAAAGAAATACCCAGTGACTGCAAGATGAAAAAATAGGATCACTGGTTGAAGAACTCTTACAGACACCCACTGCCTCAATTGATGAAAATGCACCAAATATTGTAGCAATTTATTACCAAACTGGGGGTTTACATGTACAAAGGAGATAATAAAGATGGTATTTATCCAGAAATAGCAGCATTGTGCATGACAAAGAACTCTGTCCTGCATGGACAACGGGAAATAAAACTCGTTCTCTAATGCAGCGAAATGTTGATGCTTGTGCTGCTGAAATACTGAACTGTGAAAAATTAATCTCCAGTTAAAGAAAGTAAATAGTCCTCCAGGGCCAATAGTACACTCATCTAAACCAGAACAGTACATAATTACTGCTCCAATTTGAGCAGCTGAACATAAACACACTCAAATGGGGAGAAAACAGACAGGGACTTGCATCACGGATTCCCAGAAATAGAAATTCAGAAAATACTAGAGAAGGAAACATCTGCAGCTTCAGAGGATGCTCAGCACTGACCTGGCATCAAAATAATTTAATTTAACCAGCTATTCCACTGAATTGTCCTTTAGATCCATGTGAATACTGACCATAGCACACAACCCTGGGCCATGCCAAATATGTGGAACTATTTTAACTTCAGTTAGGAAAACAAAACAAACCCAAAATGAAGTTACTGAGGATGTGAAAACCTACACAGATATTTTAATGCACTTTCCCCACAGAAATATGACTCCCAAGTAACTCAGTTCAAAGCAGAAAACTCATTTTTCCAACATCACTCCTAGGAGATTTCCCCTCAAAGCCACAAAAAGTGGTTAAAAATGAAAACAACTGTTATCAGAACAGGAGGCTCAAGAGAATGTGCAAGTCCAGCACATGAAATCCTGCATTTGTACAAAATATCGGACAATTGATAAAAAGAGATTAAAAATACTCCAAAGCAACACCATATCCTTGGGATTAAGCTGCAACTCTTCCAAACAGATTTCCTGTTACTCAGTAATTAAATCAATGTTCTTACACGGTTTCTTTCTGAAGTCAGTGTCAATTGACAGGCTAAACCAGACCTGAAATCAAACATTAAATATATCCCATATGCAGAAACAAGGCACAGTCAGAGATGTGCATAAAGGAAATTATTTGCTCTCTTACCAGATACCTCACAGAAATGTTACTCAAAACAGCAAATGGAATTTCAGAAAATATTCCAAAGAAAATTGGCTTTTTACCCGAAAGAGAAGTGCAAGAAGTGCAAGTCTTGGCTAAGACTGTTCAAGTGAAAAGGAAGTTAAATTGCATTTTCACAGAATCACAGTTCCAGACTGGTCAGGGTGGGAAGGGACCTAGAAAATTGTCTTATTCCACCTTCTGCCATGGCAGGGACACCTTCCACTGTCCCAGGCTGCTCCCAGCCCCATCCAACCTGGCCTTGGACTCTTCCAGGGATCCAGGGGCAGCCACAGTTGCTCTGGGCACCCTGTGCCAGGGCCTCCCCACCCTCACAGGGAACAATTCCTTCCCAATATTCCATCTAAACTTACCCTCTTTGGGGTCAGCACCCATTTCAGTGTGAGGGAAATTACAAGGGCCACCCTGACCCAGGAGTAATAAAAATCTCCAAAGCTCCAACAAATGATGATAAAACTGAAAAACCTGCATTTTATTCAGAAAATCTGGTTTTTAGCTGTTTCCTTCAATCTACATCACATGAGGTGACAGCCAGCCCTGTCCATCCAAGAAGCCATCCCTGGCATTTGTGAGAAGCAACTTGTGTCCTTCTAAAGCAAATACAATTTAATTCCATCCTGCAAACAGAAATACAGTTCAGATGGAAGAGCAGATGTATTCTTCCCAAACACCTCAAGTGTCTCTTCTAAGCAGAGCCTGCCAAGCTCGTACTGCAAACTAACAAAGAACAGGTGAAACATTCAAAACCCCCAATAAATATTTAAAAGCTTTGCTTTGATGACAGGTTTATTCTAAATTGCTAACAAATTTATTACATGTTTAACAACTCGAGCTGCTTTTGAAAGACACGGATGGGTTTTGGTGGAGAAAAAATGGATTTCTCTGGATTCTTTTTTTTTT
>VXBQ01017761.1:570-88697 GCA_013400175.1 Phainopepla nitens | reverse complement strand
TTTTTTTTTTTTTTGGGCTCATTACTGCAACCTGAACCTGCTATGGAAACAAAGGATAAGCAAAGCCTGTGGAAAAATCCACCAGTCAATATATTCAGAGTGAAGCACACATTTTCAGTAGCGAAGCGACACCAATTTTTCTTCTCCGCATTCCTGAAGCACAAGGAGAGAAGGAAGCAGAGTTGTAGAAACCAGTTGTAAAACCCTGTTCAGACCTGCCAGCTGGATTTACATCTCTGTCCCTTCTCCAGGCACTGTGCCCATGGAGTAAAGCAGAAGCACAACTGCTCCCCTCACTAACACAGCCTGACTGGGTTGCTGCGTAAAATCAGCCAGACCTGCAGTTCTCTGGCCTGGCTAACACAAACTACCCCGACCTCAGCACACACAAACACCTGAGGAAAGGATTCCTACTCCAAGAAACTGTTTGGATAGGGCAGTTTAAAACTGGATCAAAGTCCCAACCAGGCAGCTCTCTGAGTATTGTGAACACAAAGGATCTGATACAACTGTGAAAAATTAATTATGCAGGCACTATACAGAAGCCTGTTTAGCTAAAAGATTCCAAGCCAGCATTTCTGGGGAAGGTATTGGAAGCAGACCTGAATAATACCCCTCAAGGTAAATTATTGAAAGTCCTTCTACTACTGAAGAGAAAATGGTATTTTGATTATTTTGATTTTACAGCTGCTGCCAAGAAAATTCAAAGCTGAGGGTGAAGCCCATTTTTCATGCCCTCACTTTAGATCGCTGAAGGTGTGAGATCACTTGCTTGGAGGTAAATAAGGAATGCGTTAAATAAGCTTTTATTCCACATCTCTGAATGAATGAATTCTGTTTCTGGGTGGGTGGGTAAGGTAAATGTATAAAGAAATATTATGACTGCACCAAAGCAGCTTTTCTGAGCTCAATGGCATTTTTTTTTTTTTTTTTAGCCCAGCAGATGAATTATTTAAGTATCAAAATTACCCTGGAAGCGAGCACGCCTCTCTCAGTCTGGCTGCTTGACAAAGCAAACAAACCACGTCTATGACAAGGCTCTAATTTGTTTGCTGTGTTTGCCACTCTTAATTCCAGGGAGAAAACAGCGTAATAGTTTGGATTTTAAGTTGACAGACAATTATTAAGAAATGATCCAAGCCGTTTCCTGGGGCTTTGCTCCAGATTATATTGTGCAGAAGCCTCAGCTGCAATTTCCCCTCCCAAATGTGCAGGGTGAGGAGAACTGAGCATCTCTGGATGCAAATGCACTCAAAGGAAGGCAGTCTGAGTGCTAGAGGAAAAACTCTCCACAAGAAAACTGTCTGGTGTCTTTCAACTTAATACCACTCAGGAGTAACCAAAAATAACAACCCTTCAGTTTTGTCATGATTTTGGAAGCAAATTTTAGGCCTGGGGATCTGTCCATGCTGCAAGGATTCAGCTGAAAAGGATCATTCAGTTCAAACTTACCCTGCTGGAAGTCTCCAGTAAAAACTGGAATGTGTTTTGTACAGCTTGGCATGTCTCTAGTTCAGTCCTGCTGAATGCCATTAAATAATCCTTAAGGTGATCATATATATTTCCATCAAGAGCCTGCATGAGAGAAAGAAATAAAGAGAATCAGGAAAAGCAGCAAGTGTCTTTGTATACAACTGATCAGTGTTCACCCTGGGACTTGCAAGATGCTCACAGCACTTTTTTGAGCAGATTTACACCTGTGAGGAGTGGACAGAGGCCGGCGGCAGGAGGAGTGACGGTGCTGGGCTCCCATTAGATGGCAGCACACAGCACCGCAACAACATCCTGATTTCCATCCAGCTGTTCCCGTGGGCAGAGCAGCACAGCCAGGGCAGCTCTGGAGAGGGGAATGTGCTCAGGGAGACGCCGCTGAGGGCAAGGAAGACACCCAGGAACTGCAAGGCCACGGGGTGCTGCAAACCAGAGAATTCCTCAGGGAATGGTGCCAGGACACTCAAAGCTGGATGCGACACATCCCCAGCTGTTTGCTTATCAAGACCAGCTGAGCAATAGCTGCCACTCCACTTTCTTTTGTGCACAGAAATACCAAATAAGTAACAAAATTTCATCCTAAATGTAGCCGTGACAGTGAAGTTCAAACCCCAAAGCTCTGTTGTAAGCAGAGCTGTAAAATTACATCACACAGTGCAGGTTACACAAGTTCTGTGTTAAATATGATTTTGTAAGTGACTGACATTGGCATTTAAATGTTTAACTCAGGATATATTTTAATATATATGATACAGATTTTTAAATAGCTCATATTTCACAGATATCCATTTAAACACGGTATTCACAAAAATTGTGTACACTCCATTTCAACAAACTCAAGAATGTGTTTCTCTAGAAAACTGTATTCGTTTATTTAAATAGTTTTGAAAATTTGAAGGGGGAGAACAGAGTGAAATTGTGCAAGACTTAAGGAACAGTTTCTGCCCCTAAAAAATCAAGCCAAACATTTAAGGTGAGGTGAACATACAATAAATCAGACACAAATCCTGCAGGTGTCCAAGGCCAGGCTGAATGGGGCTTGGAGCAACCTGGGATAATGGAAGGTGTCCCTGCCCATTACAGAGGTGGAACTGGATGAGCTTTCAGGCCCCTTCCAACCCAAACCATTCCACGGCTTTATGAAATCCCTCAGAACTTAGGAAGAACAGAAGAGATCTTCCTTCCCCAAAGTTCTCCCAGCAGCACACAGCCACCATCAGTAAGGGATGCTTTGAGGAAATAATCATACTGTGGGACTGGAATTCTCACATCCAAACACTGATATCCCAATCCACTTCACACTACACTGTTTTCTTCATCCTCCACCTTCCAAGTGAAAATAAATTTTTAGCAGAAGCAGATTGTTTCCTTCAGCCTTACACATTAAACCAGCCTTGAACTTAACAGTTCTGTGGCCATCAAGAAGCCATTATGCCAAACCAGTAGCAAACTGGGAATTCCTTCCAAGTCCCCACAGTGTAGCTGGTTCACTCAGCTGATCAAAGGCCAGGCTTGAGGGATCAGCAGCCAGGACAGCTCCTGTAGGAAGGACTTCCCAGTATGGCTGGGAAAGAGCTATAGCATAACTTCTCCAGGCTCCTGCAGGTGGTGTCAGCTCCACCAAACACGCTGTTAAATAGAATTTTAAACAATTCTTATTTACAGAGTTATGTAACAGGAGCTGAGAGCCGGGATGTTCAGTTGAGGAGAACACCAGGAAATTCCCAGCAGCAAACCCACAGAAACCAGGCAGCCACACACAGGCATGGGTTCAGCTCTTGCCTGTGCTGGTGTGGGCACAGCTTTTCTGGGATTCACCCTGAGCTGGCTCAGGAGGCTCAGGCCCAGGCCAGCACCAGGATTTGAACATTGCCTGTGCTTTTACCCCTGGAGGGACCTTGGCATCACAGGAGACACCATCCCACTCCAAGGGCACTCATTTTCACTTCCAGTACAGGCAGCCCCAACAGCAGCTCAGCCCTGTGCTCACAGGGAATACAAATGACGGGCAAAATTGCCAAGGCTGCCTGTGCTCTCCCTGGGGGACCAGGGGAAGCCTGAAACTCCCCCAAAACAGAACTGTCAACTTTTATCTGCTCCTAAAGCTTTTCAGCTCAAACACCAGGGCTGGAGTGCAACTCTGCTAAGAAATGTAAATAAATAATTTCAATTTGGCAAAGCAATTCTAAGTGCTCAGTTTGCAAAGCAGCTGTGATTTTTTTCATCCCACGATGCCATAAATGAGAATTTCACAGTTCCATATCAAACCCAAATGCTGTTTTTATGTCAAACCCCACACGAAGGGCTCGCGTCATTACATTTCAAGTCTTCAATGCTGAGATCTACGCTGGGTTTTGACACTCTGGGTGCTTTGCAGAGCCAGTGGAGAGAAGCTGGTACTTGTGTGTTGTGATTGATCCCTCTCCAAGATAGATGGCTAAAATAGGTCAGCTGAAAGGCAGGATGCCAAGGGCCTATTCCTCTTCACTGACCGTAAATAGTGGCCCCACAATTAGCTCAGACAGACACGTCAGGCACACACAGCCCAGCCCCACACGTGTTTATTCCCT
The DNA here is from genome assembly GCA_013400175.1 of Phainopepla nitens. NCBI lineage: Eukaryota > Metazoa > Chordata > Aves > Passeriformes > Bombycillidae > Phainopepla > Phainopepla nitens. The sequence goes on along the minus strand of VXBQ01017761.1, from coordinate 84,636 downwards.
CCAATTATCATCCACGCAGCACTGGGCATTAATTCATGTTCAGCTGCAGTCTGCAGTTCAAAGAGTATTTAAAAAAAAAAAAAAAAAGAGAGAGGGAGAAATATGAACTTCATTATTTCCCCCCTCCTCCTGCAATGAGCACAGCTCTGCTGAGATGCCAGAAACACCCCCAGTGTGTTATAAAAAATGAAGATATTTAAGAAAGAACATCAGAGCAAAGTGCGGCGAAACATGAGGGAGCACATGGGTCTGTCAGCATGTGAGAACTGCATTACAGCCTGGCTACTTTCATTAATTAAAAGCAGTTTCAATATGACGAAGTTCTTAAATACCGATGAGAGCTGCCAGAACTGAAGTTCTGAAAGTCACTGCAATATCACACAGGCAGGGCTGAGAAAGCAGCTCCAACACACGCTAAAAAGCTCCTCGTGGCACAGAAAAGGTGACATCCCATCAGCCACAGGATCAGAGAGTTGGTTGGTTCCAGACTTGCAGTAATAATGGATTTATCCTTTCTATAAAATGGTAATTATTACATCAAGCTGGATGTGTTCATATTGAAACAAAAGACTTGACTTGCTGAACTCTAGGATATAAATTAACATTCACGTGGGGTTTTATCAGCTGAATCTCATTCACTTACAAACGCTCTGACCCAAACCACTCAACATCACAGGTTTTGAAAGGAAAAGTCTTTTCAAAATTTCTCATCAGACAACTTGAACGGGAAACTGGAAAAAAAAAAAAGAAAATCAAAAAACCCAACACCCATTATTCCTCTACAATGGCTTTTGTTCTCTTTCTGACTCTCCAGAGAGCACTAAATCACTTACTGTATTACAATCCCACTGAAAAACCTGTCTTTTTGTCAACTTCAAAAGGAAATCAAGGGTTTTAAAAAAAAAACCAAACAAATCTGGCATCAAACCCACAATAATACAAAGTTAAGTAGCACAAAATTACAATTTCCAAGGATAGAAAAAAGTCACTGTTTTTTCAGAAATCATTTCTTTACAGCAGAATTGTCATACTAGAAGTGCAAAATCACTTCCCTCTGTCTCTGTGTCCAAGCTTGAGAAGTTAAAAGCTGGAATTATGGCCAAGAAGAATTGAAGCTGTTAATAAACAATGGACACACAATCAAATTAAAGCCTATTTTTAGAAGAAATCCTATATATTAACTCAAACCAATAAAAATCTATACAGAGGGAATGGGACAAGAACATTGTTCTGATTTCAACATCCAAGCTTCATGTATAAATTTGAGAATTTTTCCCAGAAACAAAACTTCAGTCCTAGTTCAGATCATCATTTTCAGGAGGTTTTTTTTTTTGTTTCAAGACATGACACCAAATATTTTGGGAATTTAGCTTTAATCATTCTACATTCTATGAAAATTCACTCAAAAGCAAATATGTAAATGAAAGTATTTTAGCTATTATTAGGACATTTGGTTGCCTTTGGGAGGCTGTTACTCATTTAAAATAACATGCAAGGTAGAACAGACCCTGTGTAGAATTTTCATCTTCATTTTTGTGACTGATTTAGAGGTCTCTTCACTGATACATTTACAGGTCTCAGCCACACTCCACTTAAAAATCACCATTTCAATATCTTGGAGAAGACAGAGAACAAGCTGAACTACTCTGTATTTTTTATTTTAAAAAACAAACCGAAATTAAAAAGGGAAACTATCTGCCCCACACAGAACGCAGATCAGAGTTGTGTGAAGTCACCAAGGCGAGTTTTCCCTGTTATCCCATTTATTTCTGAAATATTCCTGGTATTCTGTTCATGTTTGTCTTGCACAGAAACTCCTAAAAGCTGTGTTGAAGCTCTGGGTAATAATTTCCCAGTTTAAACTCAAGTGTTCACACTAAACCTCTCATTTAACCACCAGGCACCAAAACCAGCGCTAGGTTAAAAACCCACAATTAAAGGCACACTTGTAAAGCCATGTGGGTTTCACTGACTAATTCACACCACTCTCATTTGAATCATCACTGCCTAGCAATAATTTGATATTTGCAAGCACACAGTCATGTTTTTGTGTATTTTAAACTCCCTAACCCCACGCCTGCGATGAGAACCATCGTCCTCGAACTGGGGGTGGAACAGGATGATCTTTAAGGTCTCTTCCAACCCAAACCATCCTATGGCTCTGTGAGTTTAAGTTTTCATTTCAAAACATCCATCCTTCCCTGAGCTGATGCAACCCAAGAGTTTCTGAGGGCTAATTCTGCCACTGAAACCCTTGGCAAATGCTTCCTAAGCTGCCACCGCTTGGCCGGAAACAATAGAACTGATGTGGAAGGCAAGGAATTTCCTTACATGGGTGGAGGGAACAGCACAAAATTACAGCTGACCCTCCCCTGCCTGGGCTGCAGCCTGGAAACAGAACGATAAGGGAAAGAAATGAACTGAACAAAAATCATTGTGTTTGTGGAGCGGTAACTCTTCTGCAGAATCAATGGGATTGCATCCCAGTAATGTGACTTATTTTCCTGTTCAGGAGTCAAGCCCCTAAATCAAAAGGGAGATGTGGATCATAGATTACACTCTCTATTTTATATTTATATTAAAATAATTTTATATGTTAATATATTTATATTAAAAATTAAATTCTTTTACCATCCTACTCTCATCTGCATTAAACCCCCTGTTTTATCTATCCCTGATCTGCTTTGCTTTGAAAACCACTTGGAATCCATTAAGAACAGGGGACTTGAGTTTTCATCCTTTATTTTCAGTAATATTACTCAAAACTTCTCATTACTTAAAATGAAAAACCCAACAATCTGAACTGCAGAACAAACATGCTGAGTGAAGCTTTTTAAGTGTTTGTGCTTAAAACTCCTGCCTCCAATCCATTAAATAAACAGAGTGATCTCACAGATGGCCGAGTCTGGGAATTTTCAGTTGAACGATTTTGGTAAATGAGACTCCACTGAGGATTTTAATTTTTATATGTCAGAAAAGATAAAATGAATATTAAAAGGGAAGGCTGGGGTATAGACAATAATAATTTGTGAACAGGTATTCTTAGAATTAAGACATCAACTTCAGTCTTTCTAGGGTGAGAAGTGTCTGTATTTTAGCCCAAACAGAGCAACAAATCTCCTTTTATCTGACAGTGAAGGATAAAGTATTTCAAAAATTCATCTAAAACTCAGAACAAAGTCAAGAGCCCGGATCAGCTGGATTTGCCACACTCAGCACTATTCAGAGCCGTGAAATGGAACAGCACTTCCCAAGGACGTGAGGAGACGAAGGAAGGAAGGTCAGGAAAACCCATCCTTTCTGAGTAACAGCTCCATTCCACAGTCACTTTCCTTTAAAAATGCTGATTTCTGGCATCAATTTCTCCTAATACTGAAGAAAAGCTGCCTATTTTTCCTTTCAAACTCTTCCATCCCTGCAGCATTTGTCACTGCTGAAATCCCTTCCTCTCCATCAGGACCTCCTGATGTAAAAGTAAATCAGGGCTGTGTTTGTCAAAACAAAGCCTGACATCTGCACCAGAATTCCCAAGGAACTCCAGAGCAAAGCCCCAGCAATGTCCCTGACACCTGCCTGCAGCAACCTGGAGCTGCTGGCATCAGGCTCCGGCCTCCCTGAGACCCTGCAGGAACAACTGCTCATTGCCCGGGCACAGCACGGATGTGAGGGCTGAAGCCTGACTCCCAAACGACAGGAATCTGCTGCCAAGTCTGCCCTTTGCAGGCTCCCTCTTTGGCAAAAATCCTATTTTTCTGCCAAGCTGTGCAAGCAGAGAAAGCTGCTAAGAAAAGCTGAGGGCAAACCCTAGCTCTCTTCTCTGGATCAAGGAGTGAGTGCTGGACTTGCTCAGCCTACAGGGAGAGAGGAGCGGCTAAGTTTTAGCTCTGTAAAATCAGGATTTCAGGTTAACAGGAGAACAGCCAAGTCTGCATTCAAAGCAATGCAGGGCTAATCTAAGGCTGTAAAATGATCTGTATCTCAGGATAATCTTACACATCCAAAGGATGTATTTTTAAATCTGCTTTAGTGAGGTCCAGATCCAACTCACTCTTGAAGTATCACTACCTAGTTCTGTCTGGGAACATCTGAAATCTATTGAGACCCTCCCAACTGGAGCACCACATCCAGATCCACAGTCTTAAGCACAGAAAGGACATGTTCTAGCAGGCCCAGAGGATGCCAACAGGTCTGAGTGAAGAAGGGTTTAAGAGTCCCTACAAAAAGATCCTCTCTGGCTTCTGCTCCTTCTTGAACTTCCACAGAAAGCAATGTTATAGAACTTTTTTAACTGTCTCGCCGTCCTGTTGCTGTCAGGCTAATTATTTTTTCCTGTTTCCTTTTGTTTTCCCTAAATCCACATCCTGCATGCCCACATGCTATTCAGGAGTGCATTTGCTCAAACCAGCCCTCATCAAGGAAGCACAAGATATTCCAGGGACATGCCCACCCTGCTGAAGAGCAGAGATACGGGAAAAACTAGGACTAAAACCAGCAGACCAAGAGGTAGGAAGAGAATGTAATGATAGGAACAGAAAGGGGCTCTTTAAATCAACAAGGTTTGATGAAGCTTGGGAGCTTCCTCTTCCCCCACACCCTGGAGGAGCTCTCACCACAGGCAAACAGGGAAACAATGGACACTGGAAGATCAGGAGAGCCCCAAGTTCCTTTCAGCTGGGTGCCCATGAACACACTGTGCACTTTCCCTTACCCCAGAGCTTTGTGTTTTCTGCTGTCAGGAGTTTGGGGCTTGTTTGCAAGTTCTTTGTTTGCTCTCACTTGATGATTGTTCTGCACATCATTTTGTTCCTTTACAATTTCGCCAGGGTCATTGTTTTTACTGACAAAACCTTTGTTGTTGGGGCGCTGCAGTCTCCTCTGAGCACAGAAAAATATGGAACAGCCACCAACAGATGCCTGTCACCCTTCCCCAGTGCAGCAAAAAGGTCCCTTTAAAACAAGAATAAGCAAAATTAATGATAATAAAAGATTTGCCTCCGCCATCTCATGGCAGTGCCCTGTAGCTGTCACATTTTAGGAGGAGGGTCTGGTAGGTGAACATAGGCATGGGAGGAAATGCCCTCTCTAATTCCTTGAAATTGCCACAAGGCTGACAGCAGTGGGAGTTACCTGGTGGAGACAGTACTAAATTAACATTCCAGGGTTAAAGGACAATTCTTCTGAAATCAGTGAGAACACCCTGATGTGAGACTGCCATAAGCAAGGAGATCCAGACCTTGAAATTCTACCATGCAAGGCTTAAAAATACCTGGAAGATAAAAACAGACCCTAGGAATATCTAGAAACACATTTCCCAAAAGCATCTCCCAAGACTTCTTGGACCTAGTTTGCTTTTTCTTGCACAGCTCTGGAATAAATCCCAGGGGGATTCCACTTTTGACAGGATGGATTTTTAATAAACTGCATCTTTGCTTTTGTACTTCCTCATTCTTGGGGGGAATAAAAAAATGTTGTGGCTCAAATCCAACATCTGGAAGATGATTTTGTGGCAGAGTTGTCACCATCATGATATCTTTGCATCTGGAGAGAGTACAGAGTGCTCTACACTGCTCATGCCAGTAATAATTGGCTTCCTTCACGTGAAAAAATGTGCATTTAAATCCTTCAGCACTTTGACACCATTTCTGCTCTTCAAGGATTCTTCTGCTGACCACAAGATCATTGTCATGGTCACAAAATGCCTGAGGAACATTTTGTGGGGTACGTGCTCTGTCTGGATTTTTTAGCTTTTCTTACCCAAAACCAAATTATTTTGCTGCTCAGCTCAACAAATATTTTCGTATTTCGATATGAGTTGAAAGGTAAGTCAAAGAAATGCACTTTGCTCAAGAACAGGCAAGAGCTGGTTATTTTTACCCCCTACAAAATCAAATCTCACACAGAGAACCACCTCCAAGAAAGCTCTGGGAATTCTTTCCAGAATTCCACCCAGATTTACCAGCAAGCCTCCATATGAACTCTCGTGCTACAGGTGAACCATCCCTGACTCAGACACCAGCTTGGATAAATCCAAATCTTTCCTATATTACAACAACACAAGCTAAAGGAGACAAACCTAAAACTGGCACAGATGTGCACATGAAAATGCATTTCACAACAAATCACAATGTTTCTTACTAAATATTTTCCTTAAAATATTCTCCAAAAACTATTTTCTCAATATGTTCTTAAAAAAAAAAAAAAAAGAAACAAGCATTTTCTTAAAAATACTACCCTGGCAGACAAAATGCATTAAAAAGGAGTGAAAAAAAAGAATTATCAGATACTGAGCATAAACATTCTTCAGGAGCTTTTGTTTACTCTTTTTGCATCCCTGCAGTTTTTTAACCACCTATTTTGCTGGGTTTAAGTTTTAATTCAGTTGACTCAATCTCTGTATTATCATTTTCATTTATTTCTTCAGATAAACCTCTTCAACAAAACCTTTTCTGCCCCAGCGCAGGCTGTTGTTCCCAACTGCTCCTTGGATTTATCACTTCCATCTGTTTGTTTTCTCTACATGGTTTTAAAGTCACCTGTATTCAGTGAACAGACGATACAAAAGCTGCTCACAGAGTAGCTTCAGGGATGGAAATGTCTCAATATTAAAAAATTCAATAATTTAATATATTCCCAAGCATTTCAGATTCTTATCAGGCCAAAAAGATGCAACTTGCAGCTTGATGTGGTCCTGCAAATATAACACTGCTCTGTCACACCCACAACACGAATGGTCTTGTTGGGATATTCAGAATATTCAGGCATTTTCCAACTCAAATTACAAATTCAATTAAGTTTTATGCTAATATATGAAATTAGGCAATATGAAAAGGGCAGAGTGTATTGCACACAGGGAACCCCACATTCCTGAACAGGCACCCTACAAAAGGATTTCTCTGCCAGTCATGCCAAAATGCAAGAACCAAATCCAACAAAACTATTTCCAGGAATTTTTGTGATCTACACAAATGTGTTCTAAGGAAAATGGCCCAGAGTGACAGCACTCTGATTATCTGCAATTATTATGGAATCACAGAACAATGACAGCAATTATCTCCCACAATAAAGGAAAAAACATAGTGGGGGTAATTCCAAAGGTATGGCAGCTGCAGTGCAGCAAGGAGATTAATCCGGGGTTCCCAAACCCCACTTGGGAATTCTGTGTGCCAATTATGCTTTATTGCTTTTACGAGTCCATTCTCAATTATCTCCAGGGGAATCACAATCAACAATTTATGCCTGCACTCCTCATAAGCACCAATGGGTGAGGACAAAGATAATCTGAGCCTGAAGTCTGTAATTAAAAATATTGTGAAAGGTTTCTCCCTTTCACAGACTCCCCCCATCTCCATCCCATAGCCTGGCACAGAATCCCCATTCCAAGCAGTATTCCTAAACAAGGATTGATGGAATCACCAGTCATGCCATATTCTCCAGAAGCTGAGAGGATTTGATAGGACAGTGATGGGTAACAAAAATCAACAGAAAAATGAACAAAAATGGGATCTAGTGCTGTTAAATCTTTTAATTAAATTGCTTCTGAAGTGCGGCCTGATTGGGAACACCTAAATATACTGTGGTGTCCTGACAGTATTTGTTGAACACAACTGCATTAAAGTTAAGCTCCTTTTCAAACTTATTTCAGCCCTGTAGGATTAATACTCAAACCTTTTAAAAAACTCCTTAATTTCACACTGCCACTGCTCAGAGGCCCTCTCAACACTGTGTGGGCAGAGCAGAGCAAGAGGCTGAAATCACACAGGAAGAGACATCCCAAGGATCTGGCAGGGCTGGGATTGCTTTGATACAAGGCTGTCTTTAGTGCTTAGTCTTTGCTATTAAATAAATTGAGCCTTTCAGCCAAGTTAATTCACTGAATGCTCCAATATCCCCTTTTAAATTAGAAATGGGGCTCCCAGACCCAGCCAGAGAGAAGGGTTTGGGCTCAGTGGGAATGCTGAGACACAGAATCCAGGATCTGTACCTGAAGTCACATATGAATATCATAAAAATACACTACAATAATCCAGCTGAATGAATTGGGACTGAATCCAACTGGATGAACTGCCCAGGGAGAAGAGTAAAGCCTGACAGAAGTGGATCTGCTATTAAAAAATGTGGAATTATTTGGGTATACCCAGAGCCACAAATATCTGTGAATATTTTATGTAGAAAAAAAGGCATTTCTCAGATTTGCCATCTTCTTTTTAGGCACTTTTTTCTTGGAATTCTGTATTTTTGAAATGCATCTTTTATTAAATTTAATTAAATTTATGTGTCATCTCTTAAATTATTACATACAATATATAAAAATCTAGTATAGTAAACACTGTACAATTTTATTAATAAGAGCAGTTTAAAATTTTTATTTCTAATATTCTTGAGCCTGAAGTAGAAACCTGATTTTTAACTATCTCCATATACCTGGTTTAACACTCCAGTCAAAAGAAGCTTATCCAAGAAAATTCAGGCACCCAAATCCCAGACTATTGTCATGATTCCTCCTAACAATTTTTTCTCATTTTTATTTTGAATCATTTTCATCTCCTCGTGACTTTCATGTGAGATTAAAAGCCTTGAACCCAAGCACTGAAACTTTCTCGAAGTTTTAAAAATCCCATGAGGATTTTTAAAAAGGTCCTCATGGAAGGGTCCTGCTGGAGGCTCTGGACAGTGCTGGTTCCAAGAGGAGTGAGCTGGGATGAACCAGTGCAGGGAAAAAGTTCTTCCCATTATCCATGAGCAACGCTGGGAATACCAGAGAGAGATTAATTCCTTTAATTAGCATTCCAATCCTACAAGCAATTACCTTAGGGCTTTGACAATTTGTAGAACATTATAAAATAATATCCTCGTTCAGCTGGATGACACCATTCCACAAGTCAGTCATCAGGAATTAGGGATCTAAGGAAGCTACTGGTAGGGAATATTTGCTTCCCTCCCAAGGGGGTCTAGCCTGGCTGCAAAGCTTTTGAAGCAGAGATGACAAGAGATGGGCATTTTATTTTTGGGGATCAAACCTGCAGGTAGGGAGACAAATCACACTAGAGCATTCCCACTCCTCTTCCCCTTCCCATGACTGAGCTTCTGGGCCAGCTTTACAGTCCATTATCTCCTAAGCAATTTGTAAAAACTAAATAGGAACTTTCAGCTGCAGGAAGGGATTCCAAGGCAAGGAAGTTTTCTAAAGACTATGCAAAAACCAGAGCTCAAGTAGCCCTTGTCCACACAGGGAACGAGCAGCTCCTCTCCTGCAGCCATCCCAAAACACCTGCACTATCTCCAAACAGAGCAGAGCTTTGGAAGCTGAAAGAATAAAGAACTCCTCAAAATGTGACAGCTGGGCCCTAGGAAACCCTCAAAGATCTGTGAAAACTCTTCCCAGGTTTGCCTCCCTCTTGGCAAGACAGTTGAAGATTAGAAACCATTTTCTCCCACAACATTTTCTCGGATTTAATTAAACTTCAAATTCAGTGTGACATTTTCCATCTCACACTTATTGGCCTTGTGCTATTTTGGGTCTCACATCCTCGTTATAATTCTTGCACTGCTTTCATTAGTGAAGTCACTCAGAAATGTTTTGTCCTGTCACTGACGACAGAAGATGAGTCACAGAATCACAAGATAGTTTGATGGGAAGAGATCTTAAAATCATCTCATCCCACCCCCTCCCATGGGCAGGGACACATTCCACTGTCCCAGATTGCTCCAAGCCCCAATGTCCAACCTGGACTTGGACAATTCCAGGGATCCAGGGGCAGCCACAACTTCTCTGGGCACCCTGTGCCAGGGCCTCACCACCCTGGCAGGAAACAATTCCTTCCCAAAATGCAGTTTTGGGAAAAACAATCCCATCCCTGCCCTCTGGCAGTGGGAAGCCATTCCCTGTGTCCTGTCCCTCCACCCCATGTCCCAAGTCCCTCTCCAGCTCTCCTGGCACCCCTTTAGGCAATGGAGGGGACTCTGAGCTCTCCACATTTTAGTAACTTTTACAGTTTAATATCTCATTTAACAGGACAATTGTCAGTTTAATATCTCATTTAACAGGACAAAACCTGTGTGCACACATTCAATTTTAAGATTAATCCACGAGTTTTCCCCCCAGTTTCAACAGAAACACATCCATTCCAAGTAACTCACTGAGTGGTTACAAGTAACAGCAGAAAAAAAACACTGAGGAAAAAAGTAACTTTTCCCTGCTTCTTGAATTCTCCCAGTGAATCAGAAGCTGCTAAAAACAAAGCCCTCAAGCAAACAAAACCCTGTGGAGAATCTGTTTGGGATGCTTTTCTGCATGAATCCTAAACCAGGAATGCTGCATGTTTCTAGTTAAAGCGTGGCTGCCCCACCTGCCTCCCAAATGGAGCAGACCAGGTGCTTCCTGAGCTCCAAGGCTGCTGTCTGGCACAGGGAAGTATTCTGGGAACTGTTCTCATTGTGTTACAGTGTGGCTTTGAAACAAGATGGCAGCTTCATTTCCTGCTCAGAATGAGCAGGTTTATGATAGCTGACCAGAATATCTAGAAGCCCCATTCAAATCCCAAACGGTTTCTACATAAAATCATTAAATGAAAAAAAAAAAACAAACCCCAAACTTAAAAAAAAAAATCAAACAAAACAAATCAACCAAAAAAAAAAAAAGGGTTTTAGGTTTTCTGCTACCTTCCTCAACTAGATTTCTCCCAGATTCCTTTCAAGTAACTCCTTCCCAATGCTAATCCTTACACTACCTTCCTGGTGCCCTCTTTCTAGCAGGGGTTTTGAATTGTTTGTTTGCTTGTGGTTTTGTCTGGGTTTGTTTGTTTGTTTGTTTGGTTTTGGCTTTCCAGTCACTTTCCTTCTTTTACATTCAGCTTAAATTCCTGATTTCATCCCTGAGCATTCTCCCTCCCTGGGGCCAACAGCAGGAGGACGTGGAGCTGCTGGAGAGAGTCCAGAGGAGGTCCAGAGCTGCTGCAGGGCTGGAGCCCCTCTGCTCTGGAGCCAGGCTGGCAGAGCTGGGGCTGCTCCCCTGGAGAGGAGAAGGCTCCAGGGAGAGCTCAGAGCCCCTTGCAGGGCCTGAAGGGGCTCCAGGAGAGCTGGAGAGGGACTGGGGACAAGGCATGCAGGGACAGGACAAGGGGGAATACTCTTCTTCCATAAGCATCTGTAAAAACACATTGTGCTTTTACAATCAACCCTTTTCGTAAGTTATTTCTGTGAAAACACCAAGGGAAACTTTACTGAAAAGTCAGTCACATTATAAAGAAATAACTTATTTCACCATGAAAAAATGGTCATTGTTTTAAGATAATTAAGTTGCCCTCAGTACCGTATCAGACTTTGCCATGCTACTTTTACACTGCATGGAGGAAATAAATACCTGGATCCCAAATAAATGGGGTTCTTTGGGTCAAATGCTTTACCAAGGGATTCATTTGTGACTGGAACACGAGGTGGGACAAACTGACTGTCACCAAGCCAATGTGACCATCACACTTTCTCATCTTCACAGCAGAAACTGTCGTGACTCAGACCCACTCCTGTGCCTCAAGGTCGCATGAAAAGTGTGCGTGATGAGCAACCTGATTTTTCAGGGGGTGAGTGGTGGATTTGAAACTGAAAATACATATTTTATCTATGAAAAAATAAAAATATAATTGTAAAGATAAGAACTAGGAGGCAGAGGGCAGGGTTAGATGGGATATTGGGAAGAAATTCCTCCCTGCGAAGGTGGGGAAGCCCTGGCACAGGGTGCCCAGAGAAGCTGTGGCTGCTCCTGGACCCCTGGAAGTGTCCAAGGCCAGGCTGGACATTGGAGCTTGGAGCAGCCTGGGATAGTGGAAGGTGTCCCTGCTCATGGCATGGAGAAATTTTAAGGTCCCTTCCAACCCAAACCATTCCATGATTCTATGACATAAGTACACCATAGTTACTGGCACAAATACCATTTACTGTTAAGGCAAATAAATCTCCCTTGCTTGCGGTTTTACCAAAACTAACATCAAAAATTGCATTTCCAGTGCAAATTCTCTTTTCACTTCCCTGTAAACATTAACTCACAGTCAGCTGGAATCCAAGTGCTCCCAACTGGAGTCAGCACATACTCCATGGACTGTGAACACCTAAAATTCTCTAAGGCACTTCTCAGGCATCAACTGGGAATGTGAGAGATGAGCATTTACGAGAAACACCGAACAAGAGACCACAATTGTGTACTAATGAACTGATAATTTATGTGGATGCAGAACTACACCACAACCTGGAATTCTTTTCCCCCAGGTTTGCTGTTGATGGTGCACATCAACACAGAGACAGATGTCCCTGGATGGGAAAACAGTGCGGGATCAGGATCAGCTGCTGTGGAACCCACAATGAGCATCCTCTGGAACACTGGGATCATGTGCTGAGCATGATCCCTTCAGCTATCCCCCTCTGTGGGAATGACCATGAGGAAGCCAAGTACACTCATCAGCTGCCTGGGAAGGAAAGTTCCTGTGCCCATCTGATGCTGGCGATAATGCCATCCATGGCTGCTTTAACTGGAATTACAAAATATTTGTGGCTTGCAGCTGACAAGGACCGGAAGTGAAACAATAGTTCTTTCACTTGCACAAAGTCCCCTCTGCATTTTTAAGGGAGCTTTACAGGATCTTAAAAGAATTGGTAGCACTGAAATAATGAAAGAGATTTATAGAAGAAAGTGGAAATCTCTGGTGACTTCAGAATTACTTTATCTTATTGCTATTTTTTCATTGAGGGGCAGACTTTCCATTTAAAAAAGGAATCCCCTGGGTGCTTCTAAATCACTCCAAAAAGTTTGAAACAATACCATGGACGTAAATTGATTTCTTACAGTGATAATATTGGTTCTGCTTGTTCCAGAGGCTACAGAAATATGTGCTGATGCAAATGGTATCCTTTTGTTTCTACAGGACACAGCAGTGCTGGGATAACATTCCTGAGCCAATTTAAGACTTTCAGCTACCGTGTCAACTTATTTTTCAATTCAGACAGAGCCACCACGGGAAAGAACCCTTTGCCACACACATCCTATTAATTTCAGAGCATAAAGCAAATTATTAACTGAAAGCCACCAAGTCCTCAATTTGGGGTCATTTTTATAAACACTGCCAGCTCCATCTGAATCTCATTTGTGCAAGTCATGTTTGGAGCTTGCATTTCCATTTGTTTTAAATGATCACTGAAAGAGCATGGGGAAAGTGATGGATGACTATGCTGAAAACAGAGAAGTCAACATAGCTTCACGAAAACTCCCAACCCTTCCAACAAATAAAAGCCAGGGCTCACCAGCACATGAAGGTTCCAGCACTGCTGGAACTCATGCATTTACTCCATTTAATTGTGGAAAAAAACCAAAACCAGAAAGCAGAAGGTGGGGAATCCCAAGGAGAATCTCCTAGCCAAAAAATGCCATTTCAAGGAATGACAGAGTAATTCATGTTTAAAAGGGAGATATTGATTCAACCTCTGCACTCAGAGCAGGGTCAAGTACACCAGGTTGCCCATTCCTTGGAAGTCAGCCAGATCTCTCCCTCTATCAGAGTCCTTAAAAACAGGCAAGGGTGTGGGAAAGCCACACTTCACTGGTAATTTTATAAATCAACCTCTCAAATTAACAAAGCGCTGCTGAAACTTGTGTTTGTTACTGTCACCCACACCTGAGCAAAGGGCTGTTGCAGGGAAATGATGTAACAAAGTTTTTATTCCAACCTGCCACATCATCACAAGAACTCTGATCAAGAACAAGTGCCAAATTACACAACTCCACCTCCTCGTGTCAAGCAAAGTGGAAAGTACAGAAAAAAACAGAAAAGCAGCCTGATAATTACAACAGGATAAAATGAACCACTGAAACCACAAAGATAAAGCCCCAGATTTGACACTGTTCTCCCTCAAACACCAAAGCCCACATGAGCCATGACATGAAATATTTCTTTTTAAAAGAGCTTCGTTTAGAAATACCTGCTGCTACTGCCTGCTACCTTCTCCAAAATTTTTCTGTGCTCATAAAAAATGTAGCACCACCTGTAACCTGCTTGTCAGCTCTGGCACAGGCTGCCCAGAGAAGCTGTGGCAGCCCCATCCCTGGAATTGTTCCAGGCCAGGTTGGAGCAGCCTGGGACAGTGGAAGGTGCCCCTGCCCATGGCAGGGAGTTGGAACTCGAGGGGTTTTAAGGTCCCTTCCAACCCAAACCATTCTGTGATTTTGAAAAATAAGTTTTTGTTCCCTCTTTCTTTCTCTCTTTCTTTCTCTCTTTAAATAATCTCAGGACTATTTAAAGTGTCCAGCACACTTGCTTTTCTTTTTTTCATGCCAACATCTCCTCATCATAAGTTGCTGTGTAAAGTCATTCTCTGAGGTGGTTCATGAGGGGAACTTACAGAATTAAGAGCACAGCATTAAAAAAATTATAAAGTTTCTGAAAGGATGAATATCAAAACAGTCCTGATTTGACTTCAATCATCATCTTAGACTTCCTTCTGACCTCAGTTTAAAGTAAAAACCTAAGCACAAGCAGACAGCTTATTTTTAAAAGGGTTTGTGGACTGTACTTTCACACTCAGGTGATGGCAACTCTTCCTAAGCAGCTTGTCAGGAAACTGGCAAAGAATAAAACATTACCAGCCTTTAGTTAGTCTGTGCTTTGAGGGGTTTTAATTTCACTTCAGAGACTGAAATGGACATAAAGGACAGATAAAAAGAAAGGCAAAGGGATTCAAATATTTTCTGAACAGAGACTTAGAATGGCTTTGCTCCTTATTAAGTGGTGTAACTGGAAAACTAGGAAGGCACAGGAGAAACAATTCTTCATCCTATTAAAAAGGCTGGAAGCATTTTGTATTTTCTTTCCAAGCATCCCTGTTTAGTCTGTGATGGCTTTCACAGTTACAAACGCAGCAGAGCCAATCGCTTTCTCTTCTCTGCGTTAAAACGTTGCAAAATAAAGTAAAAAATTCTGAACCACTGAAAATTAGCAGGAGCTTGGTGTACCAGGAACCCTGCCTATGAAAGGCCCCTTTAGTTGACTGTTACAGAAAACAAAACAAGGCCACAAGGTGGATTTGTGATTCATCTGTCACAGGACAGCACCACAGCAGCATTCCAGAGCAGACACAAGGAACAAACCCAGCAGCAGCTTCCTCTTGGGCGCAGCCAAAGGTGTCCCAGCCCAGCACACATCACACTTTCCCAACAGGCTGGAAACACCTCCTGCGGGCATAAACCAACACTGTGGCTGAAAAGTATCCCCACCCCTCCTTTCTGCAACACCAAGACAGCCTTTTATTGGATTTATTGTTACAATGCACTGAGGATCTGTTCTCCAGGCTGTCAGCAAGATGAGCCCTGCAAGAACTCTGCCTCTGTTCAGCTCAACTCACACAGGATGCCAGGACCAACCTCTGATGTGCACACCCAGAAATAAACCCTCCATGATTCTATTTTATGCTAAGTGAGGCACCTTTTAGCCTATTGAAATAAAAGGTAATTTAATATAAGGAGAGAACAGGTGGGAAGAGGCAGCCACATCAGCTGAGTTTTTAACCCACATTTATCAATGCAGCCAAGTGGATGTCAGAGCTGAGAGTAAAATCTCACGTTTTCTAGGAAAGGGAGCACTGTCTGCACGTGCAGATGGTGCAAAGGGATGGTTTGAGGGTGCAGTGCCACAGCTCCAACCCAAAGGATGCACGTCATGGCCAGGGACTGGTGTGCTGCAGCCAAACCAAAGGCAGCCCTGGCTTCCAGCGAGCCAGGGGCAGCAGAACCCACACAGCTCTGTTCTGATTCTGGGAACAAGAACTCCAGGAAAACCAAAACCCATGGAGAAACTGTTTATGGGGGATGCAAACACAAATAGCCTCTGACACATCTGTGAATGTTATATACAGTAATACAGCCAAGTATCAGTTGGAAAATTTTCATGTGTTTTTTTTTCTATCTCTAAAGATTTTATTATTTTGGGGTAACAACTAGAAAAACAGGCACTGGGTCCAAAATCTGAACAGTCTGAGGAGACTTAGCAGTTTGATGTGACTTAGAAATGTGGAGAGCCCTGAAAAGTTCAAAGATCAGCTCAAGGGCAGCTAAATGGGGAAACACAGACAGAACGTGGCACTACAGGAATATCCAAGGACTTACTAATATTGAGATAAAAGGCACATTTTTAGAATATTAATCATAACACAGCAGCAAAGACGTTTAGTTTAGATACTATATCTGCTTATAGCATGTAAAATATACTGGGTCACACCACCACTGAACCTACTGAAACAAAAACTGTGCTGCAAGGGTGAAACTCCCTTCCAAAATCCTCCCTCCCCAGTGATGCCACCTAGAGATTAAAAACATTGCACAAGTGTCTCAATTTCTTTACCCTTCACTCTATTTTCCAGTTCTAGCATCTCTTTCAAAAATGGTAATGGCTATTCAGAGTTCCTTATTCTGTAGGCAGCAATTTTTTCCCCAAGTTACTGCATTTCTCTTTTTAACATTGATTTCATGTGCTATTTTCTGCCTGGTCAACCAAAGCTGGCAAGATCTTGCTCCATTTCTCAGTCACTGTACATTTGCTTATACTGAATGACCTTCAGCTGGTCGCCTCTCTCTCCAGCTCCTTCTCCATTTGTGTTAAATCATTCTGCTAAATAAAATAATCATTTTTTTCTGTGCTTTATACAGTGTGGCTCTTTCAGGAATTTCAGAAGGAGGAGAGGAGAAACCAGGACCCTGCCAGCAAATCCCATTCCAGATTACAAGCTGCTGTTTATATTATATTTCTATCATATTTATTAATACATTTAAGCAGTTTCATACTTCAATTTACATAAGAGGTCCTGGATGAAGGGACTGGAGTCCAGTGATACATTATCCTTGATTTTCCTGAAGATTTTTCCTCTCTCCCCAAAAATCTCCAGTGGCTCCAGTAGCCACTCCAATTTGGGACCTTGCTCCAGAGAATGACCCCATTCCCAGGACACCTGGGTGTGTTCCCATGCAGTTTTGCTCATGACCAACAGTGCAAGAGACCCAAATTTACAGCTCTTTATTAAAAACACGCTTTTGTTTACCAGACAAAGACATTCAACTGCTAAAAATATCTGAGAGATGCAGAAAAATAAACCCTGAGTGTTGTCCTTTCCTTCCAGAGTTATTTGGCTGGATTAAAGCACTTAGGCTTTCAGTAAACCACAATTATTTATATCAAAGAGTAAGTTGTAAGGTTTTTTCTGTATTAAAAAAAAAAAAGATTCAGTTTGAAAAAGGCTTGAAAAAAAATTACCAAGGCTATTTGCTAGTTTTTAAAATTATTTCAAACACCCTTTTTGTTTGTTATGTTGTGAACATATTCAATTCCCTTCTGGAATTGCTCCCAAGTAAGAGCATTAAGTGATGACAGCCAACCATGCATGTAAGTACGGAATTATCCTATGTAAGCATCAATTAATAATTTTATCTGCACCAGCACAAGGAAACTCTTTACAAGCATTTCCACGTACTAAACATTTAGTCAGCACAAATACTCAGGTTTTACTGACAGAAAAGCACACACACAGGGAAAAGCAGGAGAATTCCTTTGGTGCTCTTATTTTTTACCTCACTTACCTGCTTTTCATATCAATATAGCAGTATTTCCCCCCCAAAATTCAAAGACGTGCTGATAACACAGAGATTTGTTATAATTCTATGCTATTTCTCCAACAAAGCAATTCAAAATGCAAATGACAGACTTCTAAGTCACCCTGTCTGGAAATAGTTTGTAAAGAGCAAATTAAAGTTTGAAAATGTCAGCATGTGAAATGCAAGCAGGTGAAGTGTGAAGTAGATGATTTTACAATTTATCTGCAACTCTCAAATTCCAAGACACAGGAATAGTGTACATTTAATTAATTCTAAGGTGATATTTAAGAAAAAAACAACAGTGAGCAATCAGATTTGAACTTTTTAAAGTGTGTCATTTCCTCTGAGTCCAAGTGGCTGCTCCTGCCATGACCTGGCAAAATGCCACAGGTGAAAACAAGAATGCTGACTGCTGTTCCCTAAAATCCATAGTTTGAAAACCAAGATATTTAATAACTCTAGGTCATGATTCACACCATAAAGAAGTGTTCTGATCAGATACAAAATAAAAAGGATTATAGGATATGGTACTAAAGAACTAAAAAAATCTCCAGTTTCCTTACAACAGGAAAATACAGGGCTTAGTTTGACAGACCTGACTCCTTTATCCAAAGGAGTTCTATCCTAGTGAGTTTTCCAGAAATGAAGTGAATTAAAAAATGAAAAGTGACTGCTCACTTTTGGGGCCTGAAAGTTGCTTCCAAGTTTTTTAGACACCACTGCAGGCTCCACCTTCCCTCTCCTTTGTGGCAGCTCACTGGAAAAGTCAATCCAGGACTTTGTAGCCTCCCAGATCTTCCCAGATTTTCCAGTGGCAGGCAGAAATCAGCTTCCTTACCTTCATGATGTTCACTAGGTCCGTTTGATAGTAGCGATCCTGGTGTGCATTGGCAGCTGCTAAAGTGAGGAGATAATCATTCCTGGCATGGATAGCCTTGGAATTGCACTCAGATCGTCGGGCTTTTAACTGCAACAAGTGAAAGCACAGCTCAGAAAGAGAATCTGAATCACCAAGCATGCGTGAATAGCAAATTAATTGTGTGTATACTTGTTAACACAGTGAAAACTTTAGGGCATTTATGGCTTTTAAGTCTTCCTAGTGATGAGGGGATTCCTGCTGGATTTTTCTCTCCTGCAATTGGAATTTCACATGTAGTCTTCAAAGAACAGTTTAAACTTTAATTAGAAAAAAATTCCTTGCATATACTCCATATATAATTCCATAGTCTGTCCACAGAACGCTCTTAGCTCATCTTCTGTCCTACCAATTTCCCTTCCAAGTTGTCCCTCACCTCTACAATCCAGACAATTTGGGGCACTTGCCTCATGAAATGAGCAGCAAATTCTAAGTTTTATACTCACCTTCACACTTGCCTTCTGCAAGCTTATTCTTGACTGAAAAAGACTAAGTTTGGACCTGGAACAGAAATGAGCAGAAGAAATTCAGTGACTGCCTTACATTTATAAAAAAGTATTTTCTAGCTGTCTGGAGGATGATGGTTTAAAAAGTAAACAAGAAAACAAAACCAAGACAACAGCTATTTTAATCTGAGTAACACTGCAATATAAATCTGCTCCAAAATTCCCAAGCTCAAATTTTTGGTTGTTTTTCTTTATGCTTGTTTGTTTACTTTCTTCAGGTATTATAGGTAATTTTATTAAAGTTCTTGTCATCATCCCTCAGAGAGACAGAAAAGAATTCTAATGAAACCATCATTTCATTCCTTGAGAGCAATTCTGAATAATTTCTAAAAACAAAAATTAAAGGAAAAAAAATAAAAAGAGGGGTGGTAGACTCCCATAAGACAGGCCAGACTCCAAACCCAAAACATATGTTGTTTTCCTGGAAGGAAGGAAATCACCCTCTTTAGGGTGTCAAGGAACAGAAAAAACCTAAAGCCTCAAAAATTTATCCTGAAAAACGAAAGACAGTGTCCTGTTGCTTCTTCCCCTCTAAATGGACTGATACCAAATTTGAGATGTCTGGACAGAAAAGGAAGTCAGGAGCCTTTAATATCAAAGAAGTGCCAGCTGACACATTGTCCATAGAAAATGCCAAATTAAAGCTGTAACTTGGACTTCCTTCCTAAACAAACCAACACAAACAAGTTCTAATTTCCTCTCAGGGTGTGCTTGAAATAGCTACAAAAATGTATAGAAATAAAATGCAAAGAAAACCTGGCAGAATCTCGTTGAAAGCCAAATATCAAGCAGAAAATCTAATACAAATGTGCTTTTTGGGGCTGCAGTTATTTCTACATATGCCATTATAAAAACATACTTGGCCTCAATATCAGCTTTCTCCCGCACCGCCTGAGCCATCTGTTCAGTCTCAAAATATTTCTTTTTGCCTTTAGCTAAATCTTTGACTGTCTCCTGCAATTCAGCTTGGATCCTTGTCAGCTGGTCCACGCACTGAAAAAAAGCATTCGGGAAAGAAAATATTACTTTTTCTTTGCATCCAAATAATACTATCATTATTGCTTTACTGCTTTTTATGGCATTTTATAGGGAATGATGCAGTCTTCAAGTCACTCCTGGTCAATTACTCATGCAGGTATTTTAAAACTGATCAGAACATAAAACCTTCTCTCTTCCTTTCTTTCTGCTGCTGTTTAAAATGTTATGATAACCCACAAATTAAACATAACAGTTCTGAAAGCTTTGAATGGGGTAATTAGTTGAAGTCATCAGAATACAACTGGGGAAAATCCAAAGGCAATCTACTGGAAGCGATACCAAATGATTAATCTTTCCTTCTTTAAAATTTAAAACATGAGGCAAAAGCTGCCACATACAACTCAACACACAACACAACAGGAAGAAAAATGATGATATTCAGCAGTTCTTCAGACACCCTGCCAGCTTAAGAAAAACTCCAGCAAAGTGGGAAGGGATCTGTGCTAAGCAGGATCTAGGTAAGAAAACCAAAGTGAATCATCAATGTCTAGAATTAAAACTCTTCTTAGAAGAGATTACTAAAGATTTTCTTTTACCCAAACTGGATTAAGCACACAGGAGATTGATAGTCCAGTGGATTTCATTTAATTACAGACATCACAGGCTGGATGTGGTCGGTGAAGGCTCCAGCAGTACCCAGGGGTGAGTTCAAGGAAACCAATTTGCCTTGGAGTTCTTCAAACACCACCCCAAAGGTCCCAGCTCTTTTCATACCATCATCAACCCCCTGGCTCCCCTCATTTCAGGTGTCCTTGGTGCTGAACACCCCTCCAAAACACCTCAGCTTCTTTGTTACACTAATTATTTATTAATGCACGTAACCTCCTTCGGGAGGACGGCAGGACTAAGGACATGCTGTAATCCAACAACGTAACATTAACTCCCCCGTATTCCACTGCTAAAAAATAACACCCAGCCACCTGTAAAAAACAAACTGGCAGCCAACAGGAATTGCTGGTCTTCTCAGCACACAATCCTGCTCTCCCTGAAGCTGTCAAAGTGCTATAAAATAGAGGAAAATTCCCACTAAAGCCACTGTTTGATGTGTGCAGACCAATAAAGCAACGGGGTCCAGAGGGTGCATTCTCTAGAAGCTGGTTTGGGGACTAGTGGAAGGCAGAATTTTGGATTTTTGGAGACCTCTGTGTGCATCACTGAAAAATGAAAGGTAAAATAATCTTTATATAATGGAAGGCTGACGAAGACCTAAAAGCCTGTGTAAAGGACTGGGGTTTACAACATCAGTGGGGATTTTGATCCCTAAAATCTCCTGCAAGCAAAAAAAAAATTAAAATATCAAATAACCCCAGTTGTTAAAAAGATCATCTGAGAAGAGTTAAATAATCTTGCTTTGCATCCCTGTAGGATAAAATATTGTCAGGAGACTGGATGCCACTTTAGATGGGTGTTCCCATGTAACCTTACAAGTATTTTGCTGACTGAATTTAAATTTTGATAAGCTTTTGTCTGAATGGAGGTCAGAACAATTATTTCTCTGTCCATTATTTATCTGTTTGGGAATTCAAAGGGAAGTGTGAGAGACTGCACTGTGTAAAACAATAAAGTGGTTGTGCAGGAAAATTAATCCTGCCAAGTGGATGAAAATTCCATGTTGTAGGAAAAGCATATCACTGTTAGAATACTCTGAACCAGAATACTGCCCTGATAATTGTAATAACTTGTTCTGCTGATTCAAAAGTGCAGGAATAAAGTAACTTCTATGCCTTTTAAAAATTTAAAGATCCCACTTCTGCTGCTGACTCATAAACACTGAACTATCGCCACTTGCAGAAGAATAAAGTACAATTATCTACCAGTAAGAATGCCATAAAATTGCCACAGCGTTGTTTGGAAAGCTTCACATGAAAATAAAACTCCACAGGACAATAAAACACCATTAATAAAGTTCATTTTTCCCTCACAAAACAGATATTGCACACATTTCTAAGAGCAGAATAATTTGTTCAGAAACTGAGAGCTCGCATTACACACGAACATCTATTTAAATTCGTAATCAAGTATTTTACAAAATACCACTCTAGAACATAAAACTAGGTACGTTCTGGTTCTTTGTTGTCACTTTGTAATAAGTACAGCTAAAATGTCTGTTGTTTGGGAGGTTTTGGGGATTTTTTGTCATTCAAGGAACACCTTCCCCTGTCCCAGATTGCTCCAAGTCCCCTCCAGCCTGGCCTTGGACACTTCCAGGGATCCAGGAGCAGCAACAGCTTCTCTGGGCACCCTGTGCCAGGGCCTCCCCACCCTCATAAATTACTTGCAAATGCAACAAGCAATTAAATTAATATCCAGCTCACTGGAACTACACTATTTACTCCGCAGGGACAATTACAGATAATTAAACAGATAATTAAAGCAGCTATTGGAGCACTTCCTTGTGATCCTGTGTCAGGAAGTAGCTGGACAATTTCCACTCTCCATCCTGGAGATTGCTCAAGTCATTCCTTCAGGTTTCTGATGGATTTTTTTTCTTAAAATCAAAACTTTTTCTAACAAAAGCCACTTGCAATTGTCATTACAAACCCAATGCAATGCAATTTCTACAGCACAGTGTGAGATTTGCTGAGATACATTTGACCAATGGTATCACACTTTTAGAAGGCTCATTTCCAAGCAGTTATAATTTGGGATAACAGCTCAGAATTTTGATCCTCTCCAATAAGCTGGATATTTTCATCTATAAGATGAAAAGTATTCACATATTTTAGAAGCGCCCACAATGAAAGATTTCTAAAAATCATTTCTTTTCCTCAATAAAAATGACAACAATTTAATGGATTTATTAAAGCACAAATACCTTCTTCAGCTGCTGCTCCTTAAAGCACCGGACACTCCTGGCTGGTTCAGAAATTAAGTTTTTATAGTTCTCACAGATATTGAGGCGGGACTGGGCCACCTGCATGGTGCCTTCTAAGAGCGATTTCCAAACTGAGTACATGCTCCTAAAATAATAAAACATAGAGATGGTGTGGGAAGGAAGAAAAGGGAGGTCAGGCGTTCTACTGAAAATTCGGATTCATAGGATCTCCTGAATTGGAAGGATCCTCCACAAGGATCAGAATCCAGCTCCTGGGCTGGCTTATGTGACAGCAGCATACATTTTTCTAAGGACTGCTTTTAGAACGAAATCTAAAGTACAATCCTTTAGGCTGAACTAGCAAATATCTCCACTTTTAACAAAACTTTTGGAGCAAGTTGTACCAAAAATAAAGATTTTTCCCGCCTGTTCCTGTCTTGTGATTCAACTTGCTGCCAGTCATTTTGGGTTCCGCACTTGGTGACAGGTAGAGAGGGCTTTGGAGAAGACCTCTGGCACTGTGGGCTCTCATGGCAGGGAAGGGAACAAGCTGCAGGTAGGAGGGGCTGGGTGTTATGGGAGTGACTTATGTACACTTGAGGTAATTCAGTTTATATCTTTCTAAACACACAACTGATGTGAGGGTGCTGAATGTCCCAAACACAAATCTGTCCATTACTTCCTGTTTGAAATAAAACTTGTCAGAACACAAAGAAGACATTAAAACAATGCATCTGAAAGCTTATTCCAAATATTTAGGAGGTGCTGTTCAAAGGCTTTCAGCAACTGAGTTATTCCTGGTTTCAACTTTTATCCACCTTTCATGTTAATGAAATAAAGTTTTGTAAACAACTGTCTCTTGTTTTACCTCCTCCCTGCTGTCAGATTTGATCTTCACAAAGAACAGCCTCATAAAATGAAATATCTTCCTGCCTTTTCCTTGAAACAATCCACACACTTATCCCTCTAACCTAAAGTTATTTACTAAAATCTATATTCAGATACAAGCATTAATGCCCAAACAGATGCAAATTACAGTTGTTGTCCTGTCAAGCCGTTTTGTTTCTCTCATCTTCCTAAATATTCAAGTCTATAAACATCTATTTAAGACTAATCTCGGAAAAACAAAGCTTCTTTTTTAACTGGCAATGCTCTACTACAAAGGAAAAAGAAAAATTAACTACAGAAAAGCAGTGATTCATTGTTAAGTAAAATAATGACACAAATAGAAATGATGAATACAGCAATTTTGAGATATCCAACTGGTAAATTACCTATAATCACTTCGTTCCTCAGCTCTTATTCCAAGCCAGTCCTTCTTTAAGTATTGGCTAGCCAGCTTCTGAATGCTCTGTTAAAAGAAAGGGAAAAAAAAAAAAAGTAATTAAAATACCATTTCTGCTCTTATGTCAGACAAATGAAAACCCAAAGAAGCAAACAATCTGCAGCTCCAGCAAATGCACAATGGCAGACTCAGAGGTGGGAATGTTGGAAAGGAAAGGGCTGAACTTGTCCCAGCTGTGAGAACCCCAGTTTGTGCTTTTCTGGATCAGGACAGGGGGCTCCCAGAATCCAGGAAACATCTGCTTATTTATGAGCCCACCCTAACAGGCCCAGCTCGGATCATCCAAGGCTGCAGGAGCTCTGCTGCTCCCAGGAGGAGCTATTACTCAGAGGATTACACCAGATAAGAGATTGACAAATGCAGCTCATCTTTAATTATTAATGTTAATTGCACCCTTCAGTCCCTGCGTTTCATTTTGCACGGCCTCAGGAAATCAATAGTAACATCTTCATATCCAAGGTCAGAAAGCAGCAGGGTTTCATTTATAACCACACAGGAAAGGGGAGCTGTTGATCCCCTTTTCCTCCATATACCACTTTGGAATTGGGTCCCATCAACTGGAAAACACAACGTACACTGTGGAAATTATGGAGCTGGAGATGAGTTTATGAACACTGAGCAGCATTTCTGGCTTTGGGTTCCTTCTGGGGAACCACAGCTCCATGGAATGCTTCAGGTTGGGACTGAGGGCCTGGGAAAGGATCTGGGGGAGCCTCAGGGGAGGTTTAGGCTGGATTAGAGAAAATTCCTTCTCCATAAGGAAAAGGACAGCACAGCTGCCCAGAACAGAGGTGAGCTCCCACTCCTGAGGGACTGAAGAGCCCTGTGGATGTGGCCCTTGGGGACATGGGTTGGTGGTGGGACAACAGCTGGACTCGAAGACCTTGAAGATCCTTTTTGACCTAAACCATCTGTGACTCTTCCAAAGAACCACCACCACAGAAACACCCTCCAGCTTTGGCATGTTAGTTTGCACAGCAAAGAAGTGGAGACCTGGGTGAAAATCCCCTCTCCAGCTGAGAATCAATCCCCCAAGAGTATTTTGGAAGAGCAATCCTAAGGAAGAGCCTGGGCTGAGACATCTTTGCCTCTGACCCACTTGACGAGAGGCACAGCCCAGTGTTATTTATTGACACTTTCCATACCATGTTTAAGATGCAACAACCTTTTAATTACTCCTATAAAAAATATCAGAAGTAGCTCAAACAGCACAAGATTTTATTCATGTCTTACAGCCCACACAATAGTAAAAATTTATTAGTGGCCCATGATTTGATCAATGTATTCACATAGAAAAACTGAATGTTGCTAACAGATCATTAATAGCAAAGTCATGCTCCCTCCCATTTTTAAAACAACGCAAATTCCGTTAGGTAGCTGTTAAAAAATCCCAGATACAAGGAAAAAAAACATTTCCTTTAACCCTGGCAGAACAATTTGTGATGGGATTTGAAGCTTTATGAGATACCTCCTCCTGGTGCTAATTCCATGTTTCCACCACTTCTTCCTCAGACTCCACTACAAGATCTGCCTCAAGATGCTGAACAAACATTCACAAACACGAAAAAAAGCTCACTGGCAGCTGAGGACAAGCTCTGCCAAAATTAAGGTGCAAAAAAGTCACAAAAGAGATAAATCAAGCTATTTTTGCCCACAGAAATCCTATCACTGATGTCAGCAAATAAACCATAAACCCAGAAGGATTAACCATTTATTTCCAAACTGAACAAGCTCAGCAACAAAACCACTCAAAAAAGTGAAGAGAATAGGGAGGATAAAAGAATCATGGAATATCCTGAGCTGGAAGGGACCCAGAGGATCACAAATTTCAGTTCCGGGCCCTGCACAGTCCAACAATCCCACCCTGTGCATCCTTGAGAGCATTGTCCAAACACCCCTGGAGCTCTGGCATCCATGAGAAAATCAGCACAATTTCACATACACTCAGATTTGTGTTTCCCAGGGCTGCAGCTCCTACCTGATGTCCCTATCACCAGACCTCACCTCAAGTCTATTTATTGATATTTTCTAATAAAGCCAGTTGTGACAGCTATTGGGGAGGAAAAAAATTTCAAAATATTTGCTATAATACTTACAAAAGGAATCACCACTAGAAAAGGAAAGAGGGAGATGACCCAAATTAAAAGATCATTGTTAGAAGACTTGTAAAAAGTCATATTAACAATACTTTGCAAAGCAGTCACAAGATTTTTATCTATAATAACAACAGAGAGGTGCTGATGACAGCAGGTGCCCAAAAAACTTATTATGGATAGCAGAAAGCATGACAGACACAGCTGATGTAACACTGAGTTTTGGGATTCTCAAGCAGGCAAATTCAGTGCTGCTTTTCATTTAGGCGGTTTCGGTATCTTGCATAATTTTGATCCCTTCTCTTTATCACAGCAGCTTTCTGACGTAATTTTTTTTTTCATTATTCTGTTTGCTAAGTCCTTTTCTGGCAAGCAAACACTCCACAACAGAGAGGCTTTAGTAGCTCTCTTGACTTTGCTTCTTCTCTGGGAAAGGTAAGGTTACTCCCAATTAAGCTGACTTCATGGAAGTGTGGGAGCCACTTTTACTAATCAACAGCTGAAAATTAACACTCTCCATTATCAGCAAGAAAAAGTCACAGTTTCATCATGTATAAATTCTTATCAGACCCATCCATTGCTTATGTGCAAGAGAGCTTTGCTTTACTTTTAAATGGGAGAAAAGAGTGCTGGGAATGTTGTACCACCACTGTCATTATTGTGAGGTGCAGGCACCGTGGAAAATTCTGTTTTATTTCAGTACTGCTGGTTGTTCCGAAATAAATTTGACAGCTACACCAAGACTCTCCTGCTGCTGTGAAAACAGCCTTTTGACTGATATCAGATATTTTGAAACCCAAATTTTGAGCTGTAAGAGAGCAAGACTCTATGGGCCTTTCACTGATGATCCTTGTGGGTCCCTTCCAGCTCAGAATATCCTGTGACATGAATGAAGTAATCTGTGAGGACTGGCTGAGGATGAAGGGAAATGGTCACACACAGAGACTCCTCCAAAGAAATAAAGGACAAAAACCTCCCACACAGCCAAAATGCAAAATGTCTACATTTTGAAGAATGCCTCTACTACAAAAATGGAGAAATGAGATGTATCCAAACCAAGACATTTCAGGCACTTCCCCAGTGCCCTCAGGTTTTTTTCTCAAAGCAGTCAGATTTGACACAACTTCAGTGAGCTGAGGGAGCCTGACTCACTCTACTTGAGGCCAAAAATTCAGGGTTTATCAATCACAGAGATGTTTACCTCACAAGCTTCCAGAGTAACTTGGAAGAGATTTTACATCCTTGCCAATATCTTGGAAACATCTGGACAGGGAGAAGGGAGCAGAAAATGCAATACAGCCTATGAGGTGAGAACTCTGGTTCTTGAACCAGAACCATTCAGCATCAGTACTCAAGTCTGGGATAGTCATTACAGTGATTATTTCAAGCGATATTTTATTTACCAGAGCTAGGCTCAATAATGGTTTAATGAGAATGAAGGGACTGAGGCAGGGATTGCAGGCAGGGATTGCAGGCAGGATGTGACGTGGCTCCATTTGCATCACAAGCTGTCAACACAAGCTCTGTCAGACACAATTATTGTGCTGGGAGCTCACACAGGGCCTCAGGCAGCAGCACTGGGACCCAAGTGCTGCGGCAGCACAAATGAAAATGAAAACAATCCCTGGAACAGGCAGCACATGGGCTTCTCCAGTGCATCCTGGCACTTTCCAAAAGGTGCCCTGACTGTCGATCTGCACTTCCTTTAACATGGTTAAATGAGAGATAAACAAGGTTTCCCTGTGCCTACAGCATCAATTGCCAAATTCCCTGGGGACATTAGGAAAGGCTGGTTATCTAAGGTGAAGCTGCATCCCTAACCATGCTGCTTCCCCTTCCTCAAGATGGGATATTCCTTCCTAAATCAGATGACTCCAATTCCAGAAAATACGGGGTTTTATTCTCTCATTCATTCATTCATTCGTTCACAATTTTGTTCCAAGCTGTTTCATTTCTCTTTTTATTTTCAGATATTTGAAGTATGACAAGAAAGCAAAGAAAACAAAGTGGGAAACTAAAAAATTCATGTACGGCAGTTAAATATCACCTCAGGCACTCCTGCAATCAGGTTTAGCAAAGGAAATGTCAAAGCTCTTCTCATTCACTTTGTTCATTTGTTAAAATTGTTGCTTCATTTGCAGCATCTTAATTCTCTCCAAAACAATCTGAATGAGATAATTTAACTTTTCCTCTCTCAGCCCTCCTTTCAAAAAAATCCTGGCACTAAGTTTGTTCTTTTTTTGCAAAGGTTTCACAGTTTTCAAAGACAACACTCACAGTGCTAAGACAGGAAATGATCAGAGGATAAATCCACTGCAGTCAAGCTGACTACATTTAGAGCCAATTCAGATTTATTCATCAAAATATCCTCTAACCTATTGTATTCCTGACCTTTCATCAGGCCAGGATCCATAGCCAACCTAGGGATTCACATTCTGTATTACTTGGCACAAAACCAGTGTTAGAAGTTTCTTTCTCAGCCTTATTATGAGTCTCCCTTATTATGAATACCCTGACAAATTTTAAGTAATGAAACAATACTTTACTAAGCTTCCAACTGCTTTTTCTCCAAATTCTCCTGGTTTTGGCTTCCAAATTTCAGGATTTCAGGCATCAAGAAAAACTAATTGTAATCTCCATGATGTGGCACCGTGGACCACAGCTTAATCACAGATACTTCCAACTCTGAGCAGGTTACAAAGCAGAATAAAAATCCACTTACACCAACCAAGCTCAGTATTCATGTAGCAAAATTATTCTCACTTTCTAAATTACATATTTTAAATTGCTACACTAGGGATATGCTGCTATTTGGAAACATTCCAGATTATTTTTAAGCCCTTTTGCTAAATGACTCCTTTAAAAATGTCTGCGTTGATGTTCTTAATTCACCACCCAGTGAATACTTATTCAGCGAGTGTATTTCAGGCAGCCTAAAGTTTAGGGACTCTCTTCTCACAATTTTTAGCTCTACAATCCCTGAAGAAGTACAATAATCCAAGCAAATAAAGATACCCCATCTTTCCAGGCACCAAGTGAAGAAGTCTGAGTGAAATTCCCCCATCTTTGAGTGTGAAAGCTGGAAAATGGATGAAGATCGATTTTATCCTTCAAAATATGAGGAGCCCCTGTTTAAACCATCTGAAGTTATTCTTACATTTTTTGTATTCTTTCTTATATTAAAGTTATTATTTCTTATATTTCTTATTCTTATATTTTAAATAACTTTTCCTAGATTGTGAAGCTGTTCTACATAAACTCAGAGTTCTTTCTCAGAGTTGGCTTTCTTTAAGTCCCTATGAAACTCTTAGAAAACCTCAGGAAGGGGCAGAGCCTCAGGTTGTACTACAAGATATCAGGAGGTTTCCACCACATCACTTTTCCCTGGAGTCAAAGGCACATTAGCAGCTCTGGAGAAGAAGCTTGTTCGTCTTTTGGTTCAAAGGTCTATGCTTCCTGAGCAAATCCCATTCCTAATAGATAAACCAAAGTCTCGTATTGCATTTCGGATGGGGAAGCACTGCTCTACACAGCTCCTTATAAACCAGACTTCTTTTCCACCCTACTGCACTAGACAATGTCATTTTTGGCTGAGTTAATTCTTACCTGTTAGGTTAACTTTTAACAACTTTGGACCTTGATCTTTAGACAGATCTTCTAAAGCTTAAAAACAGGGAAATTCATGAGGTTCCACAAGGCCAAGTGCAAGGTCAGGGCAATGACAGGATACAAGGAATGGCGTCCCACTGCCAGAGGGAAGGGTTGGATGGGATATGGGGAAGGAATTCCTCCCTGGGAGGGTGAGGAGGCCCTGGCACAGGTTCCCAGAGAAGCTGTGGCTGCCCCTGGATCCCTGGAAGGGTCCAAGGCGAGGCTGGACAACCTGGGATAGTAGAAGGCATCCCTACCCATGGCAGGGGGTTGGAATGAGGTGATTTTTAAGATCCCTTCCTGAAATTAAAACACTGAAGAAAGTGAACTCACGGCAAACTACCTGCTTTCCTCCATGTACAGGTCCAATTGCCAGCGTTAATTCAAAGCAAAGCTTCTCAGGGCACAAAATACAAAATGCCACCCAAACCCCACGGAGATGGCAAAGCAGCACTTCTGCCATTCCCTCCGAAGAGGAGCCCCCTGCACACGGGCTGGACCCCCCAGCCTACCCTGCTCAGGGACACTAATGCCACATCCTCCCTCTGTCTCACACTTCAGCTGAAGCAGGACACACCTGTCACCTCCTCACCACCACTGCCTGCTGGTTTCAGGGATCCCAGCCAGAAGCATCCCTTTAATATGAGTCTGAAGGAACTTCCGTGGGGTTTTAACCAGCGCTGCTGTCAGGTACAGCAGGATTTTTCTTCTCTGTTTGAACTGCTAAGAAATATCACTTTCAACAAGCACCAACTGACTCTGAGGACTCCTGGAATGCTGATAAGCCCTTGCCCCCCACCCAAATGGAAGCTCTGTGTTGCTGGACAGAAAGACAGACAAGAAGATCATGATGTGGAGCCTTGGGAAAAAACAAAGCCCCAGTTAGGACTAAAAAAAAAGTGTAGCTTCTCAAATTCTCACCTTCCCCATAATTACCTCCACGAGTTCTGTTTTGCTGAGTGAGACCAAAACCATACACTTCCCAGTTTTGTAACATGTGAGGAGCGCAGCAATCATTTCCAAATTTCCCATAATTCAGATCTTGGGGGGCTGATGAAGGATGGCAAAAACCTCACCTTCCACACAGTATTTTTTGGCTGCAGAACACTGCTCTACTAAACAGAAGGATCAGGATAGGATCTCCTCAGCAAAGTCTGAACTATGGATTGAAAATTTGTATTACCCAGTTCACTTGCCTCATGGAACCAGCTCAAAATGTTTGACCTAGCTCAAAAAGCAGGGAAGCACTGCAAGAGCGACAAAGGGAAAGTCAGAGTAAACCAGGAATAGTGACTGATCTCTCTGGCTTGTTTCAAACAGCTGCAGAAAGTTGTATTTAAGACCAACAAGTGGTGGCTGCAACATTGTGGTACTCCCATCCTCACTGTAGGACTTGGCACTGACCACAATAATAAACCATAATTAATAGTGATCATAATTAATAAACCACAACAAATGTAGGCTTTTTAAAAATAATGCCATTCAGGAGGATTCAATTTTTAAATGTTTGCTATTTTGACAGACACCTTTCTGAATTTGTTTCATTCTTCACAGTGCTGCCACTGGAGCTGCTCTGTGTTTTTTCTCTGGACGTGTCTCCAGCAGGTCAGCATTTCCTATTCTGTGAGAACTTCTTAATTAAAGGTTCACATGATTACAAAGCACTGACACAGCTCCTGCTTTATGGAGCACAAAGCTGATTTTTTTCCCCACCTAAAACAGCTGGCAAATAACTCTGAAATTTGTTGTGCTTCATGTAATATTTATTGATCAGTTTGTAACAGTGGAAGTGTTACTGCTCTGAAGTTTATCACATTGAAGTTTTAAAATGAATTCTTAATTTGGTAATTAGCTTCTGAGCTTGGTCTATCTTTAGAATACGGGACCCACAATTAAGTCAGGTTTTAGCATAAATTTAATTGCGTACATCATAATATGGGGTAAAAATAAAAATCAGCCCAAAAACGCAATGCCATGTTTTTAAGGAGTTCGGTACATTTTGTCTGTCTGGCAAAGTTTACATGAACAAATTTTGCTCTGAAAGCATCACCGCTATTCAGAATTCACTACTTATTAATTAAATAATTTTAAAATTCTTATTTCTTGTCCCTTCTGTTCAACGCTAACCCCGAAAGGTCTACTTTAAGCCCTGCTGAAATTAACCTCTCTAATAGGAGATGATAATAAAAACTGTGCACAGCTAGTCAGTTTCTACAGCTTTATAAACTTGAGTAGTTTGAGACTAATTAGCAAAGTCTCTTTTCCTCAGGTATCTCAGGGAACACATATTGGCATGAAAAAGAAATTCTGGGGTGCTGCAGTCACACATTCCAAGTGCCACTGGTCCCACCACAACATCACAATGCCTCAACCTGCCCCACCGCCATCACCAAAGATTTCAACTATTCTATTTTCTCCAAGAAACTTGTCCTTGATGCCAGTGAGCTTTAAGGTCCCTTCCAACCCAACTCATTCCATGATTCTATGAGGAAAGTTTTGCTGCTGCTGTGCTCGGATCTGTAAAATAATTAAATCCAGCACAAACACTACAACAGCCAGGGAATATAATCCCTCACCTGACAGTCTGGTTCTGTTCTGAACCCCTAAATCTGCACTAAAAGTACAGTTACAAATGTCAAGGGTAGAAGACAAAGAGACCTAAATTTCTAAAAAACAAACGAAGATGATTCACCTTGGCTGGACAACTCTTCCAGCTGAACAAACAACCCAAGTGCTCCCTGGAAATCAGAGAGACAAGTGTGCATGCTTCCATCCGCCAAGGAATTTTGGCACCACGATCCAGCTATGGAAAACAAAGGTTTGGACTTCCTAAATGAAACAGCTGGATTGATCAGGCAGCTTGAGGAGGAGCAAAGTAAGAACACAGTTGTACCTAACAGCATTTTTAGTCAGCAGACACCAAAGCCCTGCTTAGTGAAGTCTGAGACTTGATGTGGGAAAAGGAACTGGAGAATTCATCATTTCAGTGGAGAAAAAGAAGAAGAAATACTTTATTTGTTCCAGAGTGAGGGGAATTCCAGCTATGTGTTTTTTAGGAAGAATACACTTTCATAGAAGAGCATAAAAAACGGTGGAATTGTATCCTGCAGGGAAATACAGAAGCAAGTTGTAACCTCAAAAAATAGGAGAAATATGGCCAAGGACAGGTTTTTTCCAGCAATCTGAGGTTGTTCCCTCTTCTCCTGTCCCTGTTCCCTGGGAGCAGAGCCTGAGCCCCCCGGCTGTCCCCTCCTGTCAGGGAGTTGTGCAGAGCCACAAGGTCCCCCCTGAGCCTCCTTTCCTCAAGCTGAGCTCCCTTCCCTGGATTTTTTTTTTGGAAAGAAGCCAATAAAACAAATCCATTTTAGATCCTTGAAAATTCTAAAACTCTTTGAGGGCCTTTTTTCCATAGGAAAAAGTAAACAGTGCCCATAGTAGCAGGGAAGCCACAGGAAGGTTGCCATGAGAAGATCCCAGGTGAATGTAGCAGCCCAGAACCACGGTTAATAATTAAACTGGGTCTAAAGGAGATCACTGATACCAAGGTGCCCAAGCAAGGAGGCTCCAAAGCTCACATTCAGCAGTGATTCCAGAAATCACAGCCTTTGTAATTCCCTTAATTTGCCACAGAAATCTTCCCACCTTTCCAAGGCTCCGCATTAACCCTGAAGCAGTAATTTAACAATATTACCTAGTGCACAGCACATTCTTTAAGACCTCATATATCCTATAGAACACAGGATGTGACATCCTCATTCCTTTAGCTGAACCTTTAAAGTATTGCCTTATATTTCCAGGGATTTGCCATGGTTTTGTTTTGTCCTTTATAAATCATACAGTAGCAGAGATTGAAAGCAAAATTTAAAGCTGTATAACACAGTTACGCAAACAATACAAAATTTTAAGTAATATTTTAGCCATCTTAAAGTGTCCTTAATAGCATTTTACAGGGTAAATTTGCTGTTTCACAGTACAGTAGTACTTTAAATTAAGGATATTATTTTTTAGAAAAAAACCTCTATTTTCAACAAGACAGAAAAGCTGGCAGCAATAACACAAAGATGTCAAAGGTTGTGTTCGTGTTCAAACATCTGTAGAAAAAAAGAAACCCTTCCACAACTCAGGATACAGGTGCCAAAGCACTCACTAAGGGGAAAAACAGTCTATTAGAAAGCAATTTTTCTCTGAAGTTAGAAGACAAGCCAACTCTACAAGAGCTGCCAAGAACATCAGAGTCCAATTCAGTTTGACTTTGTTCACATGAAAAAAAAAAAGAAAGAAAGAAAAAAAATTTCTTCCTGCTCATTTAAGAAAGAATTTAACAGGAACAGTTAGGAAAAACAAAAAATCATCAAGTCAATCTCTGCTCAGAAAACACAGACAGAGAAGGGAAGCTTGTCTTAGGGAGCATAAAACTAATTCAGGCTCAACTGTTTGCTAAGTACAGGTCCACGCAGAGGAAGTTTTTATGGAGGGATTTCTACATCTATTTCACATGTGAAACTCCTGGGTTTGGTGTTATCAGACAAACAGAACGGGTGAGAAGAGGCAGTGCCCGGCGCCGGGGGAAAGGAACCATCTGGTCTCTACCGCGCCGACACAATAGGGAAGGGCTTGAGTTTGGCAGCTCGGGATTGGGAAGCATATGGCACATTTCCTCTGAACTGGGCATTTTCTGGCTTCCCCCACTCCGTGTCAGAACCTTCCCAGCCCGTGTAAGGTTTGTACGAAGCTCTTTCAGGCTGAAAAGGAAGGCGCGGAGCAGCGCAGGGTGCTTCGTGTGGGGTTATTCTGAAGCAGGGTGAGTGGAGAGGTGAAGCACAAAAATCTCTGCCATCTCCTCAGATTGGTGCTTTGGTAATTTTTTTCTGCTGTCTGAATGGATTGTGGGCAAATTTCTCACCAGAGACATGCAGCGTCCTCCTGGTTGCAAAACTGGAAAATTCCCAAACTGCTTCCAGGGCAGGTGCCAAAAAAAAGGGGAAGGAAAAAAAAAAGAGAAGACTCAAGTCCTAGCAAATTAAGATTATTTGGACCAAATTTCTTTAGGTTCTTATTCTTAAAACAGCAAAGGCAATCTTTTATTTGTGTATTTACTGATAGTTATGAGAGAAGCTCTTGGGCCACAAGTTTATTTAAGTATTAAAAAAATAAACCAGAGAAGCCTGAAATCCAAAGTCTATGCTGGTAACAAATAATATTTTAACATAAAATTAGCCAAGTACAGGACTGAAATGAGTTCCTTGGAAACAGGTTTGTATTTCACACATGATGTTAAGAGACAACACCTCAGGTGGTTTTGTCCAGCTTCTTTAGAACAAGGTTTTTCTATGATGATAAATGGAAGTTCTCCATTACAGTTTCAGATCAGCAAATTAAATGAGATAAATGCAGACTGCAGCAGATTTTTCTACTTTGGTTTCTGGGAGCACCAGTGCCCTGGGTATGACCAGCACTCTGTGACATCAGGCCAGGCAGAAGAACAGAGACCAAAACCTCCCAAAATCAAATACAGCAACAACAAGTCAAGTCTGAGGCAAAAAATTACATGCAAAGATTAACATAATGCAAATGAAGTGAGCCCAGAAGGAATGAGACCAGGTCAGTCCCCACCACACTGATCTCAGCACGTCAGCACCTTAATTTAATCCAAGATTACACAGCAGTTACATCAAGTTGCACTATTTCACCCTGCACTACATTGAGTATAAGGTATCCCAAGTCAAGCCCTGCTGAGTACTGAGAATTCCTATTTTGCATCAAGCAGCAACTTTCCTTTTGCAGAGATCAGTAGATATTATTTTAATCCCAGGATCTAAAAAAATACAAGGGGCAAAAAATTTGCAACTTCCATGGATAATTATTAGCGACTACAAGGTGATTCCAACAGCAATAGCCCTGCACAAGAAAACTACAAATTATTCTTATTAAAAATAAAGCAGATGAGGGGAGAGAGAAGGGGAAAACTGCAGATTCCAGTCCTTAAAGCAAAAATAGTATTATCCAAAGGGCTCTATTACACTCACTCACAGGGTTAGCAGGGAGAAATAAAATGGGAAGGTTGAAAGTTTTTAGGAGAAAGTAATGACATTTAACGCTCATTTCGCAAGAGATGCTGTGCAATGAAGCTCCTCCAAAGTGAAGAGTCCTTGGAAAAACAGATGAGTTTGGTGGCAAAAAGGGAACACACAGAATAATGTAGAGAAAAATGAATCCACACAGTAATTCAGGAAACTGTGCCACTCTTCAGACTTGAATTCAAAGCAATATGAAAGAAAATACAGGCCTAAACCATGGGTAATATCCTTACAACAATGGGAATAGGCCAAAAAAACCAGCTATTTAATCTGGTCATCAAAAATATCTCCCTGTGTATGTATATATTTATTATATTTAAGTATATATTGATATATATATTTATATATCTAAAGCAGCTGCACATTGACAGGAGGTGAAATAGTCACATCCAAAAATATCAGCAACACATTTTAAAAATATTTTCTTCTCCAGACAAATGCTTGACAGACTATCACTGGAAATCTCTCCTAACCTCTTAATTTTATAACATTTCTAGAAGAGCCAGGGGAGTCATTTCCTACAGTGTTTTGTACGAGGAGCTCTGCAGTTTATTTCTGGTTCTCAGCCTTTGCACATCTCCAGGCAAGTGGAGCCTTTCATTCTCCTGCATCCGAAAAGCCAGGTGGGCTTTTCTTCCTTTGATATGCCAAAGACTGGACATACCACTATTTCGTTAAATGCTAAATTACTAGTTGTTTCACTGGAAGATGTCTATATAATTCCTAAGTCATTCATATAAACACCAAGAATACTGAAATTACACCAGGATTACTGAAATCTAGTAGGTATGCAATTGCTTTCCACCCTTCCCCAACACTACATTTTCCCCAGGGAATATTATAGTTATTTTAAATATTAAATATTTAAGGTGAAAGAACACTAAAAAGTCACCAAGTCACAAGCAAATTCAACAAAAAAGAACTTAAGAACAACGAGATTTGCAAAAAAATCCTGTTGTTCGCTTTCTGCTTCCCAAAGGTTTTTCTGTATTCACAACACACTGAAGCTCTAAGAGAGCTGAACAAACTCTTATATTTAGGTAGCAAGACAAAGCATTAATTAATAGATGACAAAGTCATCTGGTTCTGTCAGAACTCTCTCTGCTGCTCTTCAAAGGAAAATCATTTCTAAGCTCAATCTCGGCCTCACAGAGAGCCCTGAAAGGTTAAACAAAACCCTCTTCAGTCAAAACGCTTACAACCCTTAAGACAGCAAGCTATAAATTATTAAGTAGCTTGTCTAATTGCTTCATGATGGCATCCAAAGATTCCAGTCCCCCCTACCCCCATCCCAAGATGCAATTCCAGCTGGATGCACTTTCAACACAGACCATTATTCACCAGAGTCCGCTCTAATGTTAAAATGAGGTACCAGAGGTCAGGCTCCTAATCAGAAAACAAAGAGTGAGATTCCCATACCCACATAACATCCTAAATCTTGGAGCTCCATCAGCAAGCTGACAACTGGAAAACCTAGGAAACCTCATCAATAAGTAATGGCGAAAGGGATCGGATTGCACTCGACAGCCCAACTTTAAATCCACCAAATTCGGTCACATCTGGAGAACTGCTCCTATAAACACTGTGCTGATCCATGGCAGTAAAGCAGAATCTTGCTATGAATTAGCCAACTTTCAGGTCTTCACTCAGCGGGCTAGTGTATAAAATGTGAAATCAATTCTCAGTTATTACAGGAGAGATAGGCAAAGCAGGAAGATGATCGGCAAAAGATTAAAATTTTATGTCCAGTTCATCAACATGTCTCCATTTTCCAATTCACTCGTTTGCTGGGTTTTAAACACCACATTTCAGGCAGAAAAAACACACCTTTAATGGCTCAGGGTTTACACACCACAGCAGGGCTAACAAATCAAACAAAACAGCTCTTTTTTTTAACTGGGTTAGAGTAACAGCACTAATAATTTTATCAAATACATATACAAATCATCCATTCACACAAAATGAAAAGGGATCTGCAAATCTTAACCATTGAAGCAGGAAGATTTGGCTTTAAACTTCTTAATTTACAGACATTCAATATTTATTCCTTGCTGCCTATAATGACATTATTTTTTATTCCAGCAAAAGACAACTGCCTGATTCATTTTAATGTCCTCCCTCGGCAAAAGATCCATGACAGGTTCTTTGGCAGATATTCCAAGCTTGTTTTAAACCAACACTGCTGACTGGCAGCTACGTGAGGGACACATCAGCCTCTTCCTGAGCAGTTCAGACCAAAGTCCATAATAATTCTGATAATATTGCAAAGCTGACACCATTGACACATAGCCCAATCACAATGCTCACGAGAAGCGTTTCCAAGTGGTTGCTAACTAAGGGCAGTAAAAGAGCAGGAGGAGCTCTGGACCCAATCCATTGGACACGTGCACCAGGAACGAGCCAGAGGCCAAACAAGGTAGGGTAATGTCCGTGGTGGATGCTCCTGTCTAAGGAATGGAATTGCAAAAGGAGTTGCTGACTGACAGAAACTCCCACCCTCTTATCTGCTGCCTCCAGACAGCAAAGCAGAAACGCCGTGGCCACTGTGGAGCTGAGAGAGGGCTCAAAAGCACAGTTAAAATAACAAAATAATGTGCTTTGGGTCAATGCAGCTCTTACCTTTATCTGCTCTGGGAAAGGGAAATGTAGGGACAGAATAACACCACATCCTTCTGGTTCATAATTTACCGCTGATTACTTGGCTGAACTCTTGCCAGTTGTTTTTTACTATGGTCAATAAAAGATGCAAAAATGAAAGGAAAATGGGCAATATAGAAATCCTGCTGTCCAGGCTAATCTCCATGTTATTCATGGCCAAAAGAAACTATGGAGGGGTTTGTTTTGCTTTCTCGTAACACAGCAATCAAAACTCAGTCTTGGGGCAAAGGTTGAGGTGCAATAAAATGCGGCTTCTAGACTTTGTCCTTCCCACACCTTGGCTGGCAAAAGCCCCAAACCTGCACACAGGAACACACTGCCTCTTTTTTACCCTTTAAAAGTGGCAACTAGAATTACTTTTTTATTATTTCAATCACAGTAGTGCAAGAGATCAAGGACTAACACTGAGACATGCAGAAGTCAAATATGTGAATAGTGAACAAGCTGAATTCTTGTGCTGCAGCCCTGGCAGTGGTGTTGTCCTCAGCACCCTCCTCTTCTTCCTTCCCTAAGGGGCCAACTGTTTAATTAATTGTTTTACATAGGTGAAATGGACCATTAGAAAACATTAGACAACACTTAATTTATCATTTATACAAGGATGAATGCAAATCATTTTGAGGTTTGGGGTTGTTTTTTTTTTTCTTCCCACACCCCTAATTAATATTCATGAGGATAATTTCACAAAGGCAGTTATAAAACTATGTCAGAGGCAGCTTGAAAATATAGTTGTGCTAACAGAGAAAGAGGAAACTCTGTCCCCCTCCCCACCTCTGCGAGGGGGGATTTAAACCCAACGCAAACATTTACTGAATGATGGGGTTTTATAATATTTTAATCGAGTTATTCATTACACAAAAATAACACTGTGGAAAACCAGATAACGTTATACAAAAGCTAAGTTCATTTGTTCTGGACAGGTGGCCAGTCTGCAACTCCACGCCGGCATCCAAAGCCCGCCCACAATAGCACTAAAGACGATTATGCAAATGCTCCCCATTCCCTGCTATTTTCCCAGGAATGGGAGAAGGGCTCCATGTGGAAGAAGCAATTGTTTCCCAGTCATGTGGAAAACAAACCAAGAGAAAGAAGGGAGGGAATGTGAACGGAAGATAGCAGCACATCCCCTCGCCGAGCTGGGAGATGCCTGGAATGATCCTAGCGGAGCGGATGGCAGGGGTCAGAGCCCGAGTTCAGAGCCCAGGAAATGGATTCTGCAGCCTATTGGACATTTTCCTTCTGCTCTGGCACGGGACAAAGCAGCTGAGAGATGGCAGCTCTCCTTCAGCTGTAGGGCTCCACTCCGGCAGGAAGTTTGGGGAAGATGGGCAGGACGTCATCTGGGAGACAGGATTCTGGCTGAGTTTCTTCCAATCCCACATCTTGGTCACAAAATAAGTAAAAATACAAATGTGGAATCTAAGACAAGGATTTTTCTCCACTTCAGTCCTCCAGTGTTTATTAATTTTAACTAAATCAGTGTATTTTACTAAAATACACTGATGACAGGGATGTAAAATTTATCCTTAAAAACTACTAGAATGATTCTTATATCTCTAAGGACAGCTCTTCAAAGCCCATGGCTTGAATCACCCATTTTTACCTCAGATGCTTTTCACCTCTCCCAAATATCAATTTGCCACCTAAGTACTCATGTAGATAACCCAGCTCTTCCTCTGCTGTCCCACTGAATCCCAGGATTCAGCAGGACACAAAAAAGACCGCAGGCAAATGACTGTGATCCAAGTAATCAGCAGCCTGCAACTTTATTAATTATAAGTTAGGCATGACTAATTATAATTCTAAGGGCAGGACTTTCCCACAGAGCACCAGGTACTAAATGGATGCAGAGCAGCATTAACGGGTCAGAAGTTTTCACAGATGAACCTGTGCCATTAACACTGACTTTTTACACAGGCTGAGGATTCAGCTCTGCAGCTGAATTCTTTATTCTCATTATTCTTGAAGAAATTGTGGCCGGCCCTGGATCCCTGGCAGTGTCCAAGGCCAGGCTGGACATTGGGGCTTGGAGCAGCCTGGGACAGTGGAAGGTGTCCCTGCCCATGGGTGGAACAGGATGAGCTTCAAGGTCCCTTCCAACCCATTCCTGTCTGTGACTCTGATTCTAAAGGAACCAGGTTTCTACAGCCAGCATCAGGAGACTAAAGTAAGAAATAATCATCTGAGCCTTGATCCAATAAAAATGAAATCCATTTAAAATCTTCACTTATTCCTCAAAAAAGGACATGTCCATCCGATTTAGAGTGGGCCTCAAGTCGGTTGAGTAGAACTTACAGGAGCAATGGTAGGGATAATCCATATTTAAAGACCAACACCTCCTCTGCTTCACAGGTTTTCACTCTATTCTAGCCCAGTAATTGGAGCCAATAAAGATAAAAGTTAACAGAGGAGGCAGTTGACTTTTTTTTTTAAATTTTACAAGTATAGCTTTTCAGAACTTATTTTTTATGCTTCTTTTTGCTTCAACTTAACATCCCCTAACCCTTGAAGCAAATTTCCAAAGCCCATATGCTTTGTCTTCCCAGATGATGGAAATCTGGCTCCATTTCCATCATCACCTCTTTTCCATTCAGATCCCAACAACTTTACACTGAACTTCAATTCAAAAGAACTTCTTGGGCAGTTTCTGACATTAATTTTAAATGATTTAATCAAATCCTCCTATCAGTGACAGTGTTGTTACTTGTCCTCATTCAACACAATTTACAGATAAATTATGGAGACTCTTGCTCACGTGTTCATCACACATACACAGCCTTTATCATGTCTCCTGCCTGGCTGGAATTTCTCCAGGGTTTTTCTGACACCCAGAATTCATATTCTCCCTTTCTCTGCCAAGATACCGAGTGCTTTGCATTTCCAGTAACTCCACTGTTCTCTGTCCCTGTTTCCTGTAGGAATCTCCTCTGGGATCAGCCTACCTATTGGCTTCTGGGCACTCTGTACATCTTCCAAATATCTTTCACCCTCTGTGTTTGCGCTCTCAACTATCTGTCTTTCAGCACTGACACCTCTGGTTCCAGTGCTCCACTTCAGACTTCTCTTACCTTGCCATACCAGAAAAACCCAGTTTTTCTCCACACACTCTTCCAACCATTCTCACCCCACCCAGGAATTTCTGTATTTCCATTTTCAACACCAACTGTCTGGTCCACCTCTTCAATCTCTTTTTAATTCCCCTCCCTTCAATTTCTAGCACTTCCCAGCTCTATTTCTTTGTCTTGGCCTGGTAACACAAAACTTGATCAGCCATTGCCATAATCTCTTTTTTTATGCTGTTCCACAGCTCTTCACCATTCACTTCTTTTTTCACCAGGGACAAAATTCCACCCCCCAGCTGCTTTGTTTTCTTTCCTGTATCTGGCTCCTTCCATCTGTGCTTATCGTAGATCTTCATCCCTGACACTTTTTTGGTTGCTCTCAGCTCTGCTGCTGCCAACACTCGCTCGAGCTCTGGAGGTAACTCTGGGAGAGAGGAAGCCTTCGACAGCTCCAGGAACATTCCCTGATTTACTGCAAACTCCCTCTGGATTGCCAATCCTTGTTCACTGTCAGGTGCAATTCACTGAGCTGTTAGAGGATGGGGTTTATTCGGAGACTGAACTTTATGCTCGCTCAGGAAAATAATCAGG
Source organism: Phainopepla nitens (assembly GCA_013400175.1). NCBI lineage: Eukaryota > Metazoa > Chordata > Aves > Passeriformes > Bombycillidae > Phainopepla > Phainopepla nitens. The sequence continues at coordinate 42,264 of VXBQ01017761.1, read as the reverse complement.
AACTTCAGAGAGAGTTAAAAGAGTGAGCACAAGCAGGGCTAAAATAATATATATATTTCCTATTTTAATTAAAACACGCCTGCAGGGCATGCCATTGATTTTGGCATATGAGAATACTACCACCACTACTAATACATGATGGTACATAATTGGATTTTACTCAAAGTTCTGCTCTTTCATTTAGTACATTTTAGAAACTAATTATTACTGGTCTTTTGTTCCAGGTATTCACAACACTGATGGAAAGACAAAAAGCATTCAGGATATAAACAGGAGGACAGAGACAATACTGTTCACTAAGGGGGAACAAATCCAGCCTGCTTTAGTAGAGTCCGATCCACAGTCTTCTCCTCATGACATTTTTCCTGCCCAAAATTCCCATAACCATGACCAGAAATCCCATCTTCCAGATGCCACAATGCTGCTTTCACTTTTCCTCTCAGGACTGCGTTTCTCCAATATCCCATGGGTACATCACCGGGTGCACATCCTGAAACTGTGGCTGCCCCATCCTTGGAATTGTTCCTGACCAGGCTGGATGGGGCTTGGAGCAACCTGGGATACTGGAAGGTGTCCCTGCCCATGAGCTTTAAGGTCCCTCCCAATCCAAACCATTCCACGATTTTATGATAACACAGACGTTCCTCCCACTCCTCCTTTGCAATTCCTTGACAAATCTAGGTGATTAAAGGACACTTGGTGATTTACACTGCCCAGGACATGCCCTGGCTCCAGCTCACATTCACCAGCCCAGTGACACGCAGGCTCTTACAAGCACTCACATCAGCCTCAGCCTGCTCCAAAAATTAACAGGCACTTAAAATAGGACAAGAAAGCAGTAATAAAAAATTATCTTTCAAAAGTCGGTTCTAAATCACTGGTTTTTCTTATTTACATCATTATTATACTTAAAAGAAAACACATTTTCTCCTTCTCTCATACAGAATTATATGATCAGTTTAGCATATAATTAGCATACATTTGTGAACTCCTTGTTCCCCTGTAGGCCCTTCAGCCCAATATTTTCTGTACAGCTACACAGATAGAGCCACCAATTCATTATTCAAAGGTTTCTTTGCTGCAAACCAAAGATGTTCTGGTAAATAACAGTTCTGGACTCATTACAAGGTGAAGCATGTTTGAGTTTCGAATCATCACAGGCAACTCAGTTATTCATCCTTAAAATATTTTTGCTCTTTGCATATTATTCAGAGCTCTGCAGAGAAAAACCTTTGCTACAAGTCTTAGGGAGAAGAGGAAAAAGAAATCCATTGTAAATTATCAGCTGCTCCTGGGAGACAGAGACACTGCAGTGTGCCAAGTCAAATTAATCCCAGACACAAAGATGTGAATAAAGCTTTAAAACTGATACCAAGCCGGGAAATTAAATAGATCACTCATAAAAAATAACTTCATTTGGTACTGTATTTTACACACTGCCCAATGTGTGTTTAAAATTCCATGGTTTTGCAAAGGAAAATGCTCTTCACAGGAATGCCTGAAGCCGAAAAGAAGCCAGCGCTCACACAGAGCCTGGAGAATGCAGATGGGCTTTCTCAAGTCTTACTTTAAGCAAACACATCAAGAGCAAATTTCTGCTAAGGAAAACCAATGAAATCTGGTTTAAAAAGATCTGAAACAGAATCAGAACCAAAGTGAACTGCATTCATATTTAAATCAGCATTGGTAGGTAACAGATTTTAAAAAACAACTTTTATTTAGCCCAGGGCAAGCTTCAAATTTGCAGTCTGGGCTCATCTCTCCACTCCAACCTTTTTTAATCCCATTTTCCTTTAAATAAACTCTATGTATCTGAACACAACAAATCAAGCTCAGCTCTGATGTAACTTACTAACTTCTACAGGGCTGGGTCATTAGAAAACATTTATATATTGTTGCAAATTTACATAGTGCTGTACAAACACAGAAGGAAACAGATTCCCCACCAGGAAGCACTTGGAACACAAATAAACCCCCCAAAATCCTGGGTAAATCAGAGTTTGGTGTGACCTGGCAGCTGCAGAAATCAGGGCCACAGAAAAGTGTCCCTGAGGGCAAAACAGGCAAGAGATTGAGAGAAGTGAATAAAACCTAGTGGAAAGTTAATAGACAAGGGTTTGGTGTTTTACAGCTTCAAAAAACAAGCAGTTTAAGTGTAAAAAAATTAAACAGAAAAATGCTCTATATAAAATATTTCCATAAATATTGGAAGGAAGTTTTAGTTCGGGTAATTTCATTGCTACATAATGGATTTTAGTACTTTGACAACCGAGAAAGACATTCTGGCACTAATGCAGAGGCAAAAATGAATCGAAACATACATGAAATACGAAAAAATTCATCACTGATAAAGATGACATCTCTCTCTTTTCCAAATGAGATTCTCACTTGTTTGGGAAAGGAAGACAGAAAGGCAGATTTAGAAGTTAAAAACAAATATAGTGCCAGTTAAAGGCAGGGAAGATCTACCTGAAACTACACTGAGATCACAACAATGAACACAGCAAAAGAGGATTCACTGAAACCATCAACATGAGATATTCAGTGTATGGGCAAGAAAAGCCAGGGATGGCCAAAAACCGCATCATCTCTGGCAAAGCTTTCTGAAAAACCAAGAATCGTTGTAAAAAAGACACCACCTAAAACCACGTTGAGAGAATCCCACCTCAGCAGCAGCACATGAATGACTTAATGAGCCCACATGCAAGCAGGGATAATTATAAAATAATGTGGCCTCACAGGGTATTGATGTAAATGAGGAGCAATTCATGGCACTAAATTGCTTCTCACCTTTAAACAATACCCTAAAACCAAGCAGGACTTTGGTTTGTATCCCATTCTTCTGCTTGCTGTGAAATCTGATCACAACTCATCCTGAGCTTACAAAAACCACTTGCACAAGGTCACCTTGGCACTGGAGCTGCTCTGTGGATTTTTATTTTTATTACTATTTGGTAGTGGATCTGCACGTCCAAGCAAATACATCTTCCAGACACTCTGAAAGGCAGCAGTGGCAGCTCTTCATTTTGTTTCTCATTCCCCACTCCCACAACAGGGAAATTTCTGGGCACCTTGCCAAATTATTTTTAATTAAAAGCTCCTCTGCTTTTGATTCTTTAGTAACTTGGTTACCAGCTCCATCGACCACTTACGCAGAGAAAGGAATTTAATATAAAAGTGGTTTTTTCTGGTGTTTACAGAACTGGTGACAGGATAATTTGGAGTGGGGAGACAGCTGGCAGTACAGTTAGAGAGGGAAAACACTGAAGAAGTTGAGATAGAAAAAACCCAAATCAATGGAGCACACTGATGCTGTACAAATGCTATTTACTTTAGTTTATCTGCTGGCAAACCAAAGTGCTTTTTTCAGCAGAGAGGAAGTTCTTCCTGAGTACCTGGATAATTATTTACTATTAATTTAGTATTAATACCTCAATAATCCATCAATTCCTGTGTTGAAGCCCCATTTCAAAAAGAAATAAGTAGATTTTTCATTAAAAGGACATTTCCTGCACTCAGAGGAGGGCTGATTAAACACCTCCTAATCATATACACACCAGTGGAAGTTACAAATATTTCTTGGATAATAAAGGCTGGCTAAAGAGTTTACCAGTTCTTTTTATTTCAAGGCTGGCTTGGCTCTTTTTTAAATGGTGGAAAAATATCTCTGATCTTACTTATCAGGAGCCTCTGGTCATGGATTTAAACACCTGACATACCAAAAATGCTGAGTGGCCTCCCTGATAACCTGAGTGAAGTGGGATTTATATCCCACAAAACCACCTGCCAAGTGATTCAGTGCAGCAGCCAAACGAGTTCCTGAGGATTCTTCCCTGGAATCGGTAAAGAAAAGTAAATTTCAACCTCACAAATCTGAGCAGAGTAAGGAGAATCAATACAGGTGATACCTACAGAAGAGCTGCCACTGTGCTTTGAGGAAAGGAAAACCAGACAGAATTATGGGATGGGCTCAGACACACACTCAGTTGTTCTATTATTTTTGCAGGAAAAAGCTTTTTAAACGCGCAGAACACTTAAAGCTTTAGATCCTGTGAGAAAAAAAAAAACAAAACAACGATACCCAGAAGTCCTGAATACATCAGAACAGCAGAATTCCCACAGGCTGTATCTCTGCTAAACACACAGGCTGATTCCATCAGCCAGCCAGGCCACAGCCCTGCTCCCGGCAAGGCTAAATTCCATCAGTGCTTCCTCAGCATGTCCTAATCCTGCCATGAATCAGCAAACATTTCACGCTCCTGAACCCGGATAAACTGCAAGAATAATCAGGGAGAGACTCTGTCAAACACCACATCAGAAAGTGGCTGAAAGAGTCAATCTGTTTATTCCTGTTATATACAATGCTGGGAGGATTGGAGTTGGTGGAATTTTACAACTGGCTTAGAGAGGAAAAACATCACTCCTCAGTGAAAAGGAATTTTTGGGAAGCAGAGGGCATTTTATTTTTAACGATACAACTCAAATTTAGCTACATTCAAGATCTGCATTTCAAGCTGAGCCTCACTTCAGCTCTGTGGCTTCCCAAGAAGAACACACATTTCAGGAACTAAAATTATTTCCTGGGAGGTTGTTTGCAGCATTTCTCCTTTACAAGTTTTTTACCTCATTTCTTTACGCCTCACGCACGCAGGGGAAAAACCCAAACAAAAACAGCAGATAAGCCACATGAACTTGCAAAACATGTAGTGTGAGAGGTTTTTTTTCCTAAGATTCAAGGGCTCAATTTACTAACACACAGCAAAAATCCTTTTTCTCATGGATTTTTCCCCAGAAGGAAGCTTTAAGAAACTAAGGAGCCATGGTAGGAGTGTGAAGGTCACCATAAAGCTGGTGACAAGACCCATTGTTAATAAAATAAACACCACCCACCCACCCCAACCCCACAATTTTTATCATTTATTGGTGTGCAATTATTGCTACAGAGGAAATCAGCTTTGAAGTCAAAAAGTATGATTTCTTAATCTTGAATCATGGAATATTGGGTGTTTGGAGTCACAAGGATCACCAAATCCTTGGAGGATTTGGATCCTCCAAAGAGGAAAAGAAGATATATTCCTACCACATATACTCAATATTCCATATGCATTGTGTTCTTTGCTTTCCTCCATCAATTTTCACCAAATATCCTTATTTGAGTATCTCTCTCTCTCTATATATATATATAACAGCCTATATTATTATTCTTATATAAAAGTAAACAATTTTAGCATCATTACACCTGGTCATAGCAGTATAATTGAAAACTCTTTTTTTAAAAGGTAGGTGGTGTATTATCTGCACAATTCACTTTTATGAACACACAAAAAAAAATAATCCTGCTTACAAATTCCACTCCCAACTACATTTACTGGAGGGCATTCATAGGGATGCTGTGCTCTACCTTAAGTGAACATAAATTATCAGGCAAAACAAAACCAGAAAGCCAACACAAGACAGAAAATATCAAGACGCTGCTATAAATACAAGAAAACCCCATGCGATAGGAAAAATGCAAATTTTTGGCCAGTCTATTTGGATAGACAGTCAAAAAGCAAACACAGATGTACCTGGCATCCTGAAGAGAAATAAATCCAGGAAACCCATGAGCTCACAAATTTCACATCTCAATGTAACCAGCCCTTGGTAATTTTATTTTTTTAAAAATTACCTCTTTATGGCTTGTGAAGGTAAAAAAAAAAAAAGCTCTGAGCCATATTTGGATACAAGAAGAGCTAAGAAAACCAGTGCTGAGATTTTTTTTTCATAAATCTGTAGGTTTCCTCCTACTCAATTAGTTTCTGTTTGCTACCAGTATGAAATATGCTTTTATTTTTGTTGAAAATATGACAAACTACCCTTTAAATTGCAAAAGGCAGTGAAGAGTATACTGCTAGAGAAATGAGCACCAGGCAGGATATCTAGCCTAGCAGAAAACATGGAGTAATATTGAAAATTAAAAAAGAGATAGCAGGAATAACTCTATGCCATCATCAACACAATTCTGGTGACTGAAAAGAATGCCTTCCATCTATAAATTAAAATGTAAATCAATGTGAAGGTGAAGTTCTTGAACTGTACCTACACTGGATTTTCCCCTCCTGAGTGTTTACTGATGTAAACACTCATGAGGAGAAAATGTTAACTTACCCATCAAACCACATTTTAAAATGTTTTCTCAATAAAACAGAAGCTAATTTATTTTTAAATATATGGAAATCTCCCAATATAAAACTTGTTGCACAGGCTTATTTCATTTTCCATGAAAAAACAGAAAACTGATTAATAAGTAACTTAAAGAATAACAGCCAAACACTACTAAAATAAAATAGCACCAATCCAGCAACCAATTGGAGCCCATCATCTAATATGGGATGCCAGCCACCTATAGATTTCCAGAATCCAGCTGGACAAGCATTTTTTCCTTATCTATAGCACCAAGATGTTCAAATATTGTTTTTTTATTCCTTCTAAAACGATGTGGAAGGGAATGACCCAGCTGAGCTCCACTGCTGGCCCCACACACACCATAAAACAGAACAATAAATGTTTGAGGCAACAGTTCGAGGAACTCTCAGAAATAATCCCTAGGATCTAGAAGTTGATGGCTTTCCTTTCTCCCTCCTCTGTTTTTGGGAGTGTAAGCTGGCAAAAGGCCTTTATCTGTATAAAACTGAACAAGTCACCCACTGTGGATGCAGGGTCTGACACTGAATAATCACTTAGGAGAGATTTGACTTAAACATTCTCTGTTGGGTTTTTTTTTTTGAGCTGTCAACACGTCCTGGTTTATCCAGGTCTGAAAGCAAACTTCCAAGGTTGGAGAGAGGAACAAGGAAGTACAGATTTTTAAAATAGTTAAGAACACATCTACTTCACCCTTTAAATAATCCTCTAAGACAAACAGCTTCAGTAGCCAAGAAGCTCTGCCCAGTTTTCTTTACATCCATCTAATGAACTCTTGAAGGATCAACATGAAATCTGGATCTCTGGGGTCAGGGATTGCTCTAAAATGGAAAGGATGACAGGCTGCTTCTCCAAACCCATGTTCAGGCCTTTTTACAGTGTGAACACACATTTATGTTTTTAATTATTGAACAGTAAATAAAATGAGCTCTTCCTTTGTTTTTTGGCTTTTTGTTGGTTTTTTGTTTGTTTATTTTTCAGTTTTTGTTGTTGTTTTGGTTTTGTTTGGTTGGTTTTGTTTGGGGTTTTTTGTTTCGTTTTTGGGGTTTTTTAAATTCAACCAGTAGAGACCTTTTCATCAGAAAAATTAAGGTAACCTGAGATGTGTCATCTGAGACACATGAAAAGGAAGAATAACTTTTCAGAAAGGTCACTGCCTAAAATACAGTCACACATAACCCAAAACCACTTTAGTTTGTGTAGGAGATGCAATCAAACAGAGAAAGAATTCACTTCCTATGAATTACAACTGTGTGCCCAACATTTGACAACCAGCTTAACCAGCTGAATTGGAGAAAATTTAATCAGCTGAATTAACCAGCTGAACTAAACAAAGAATGGCTGTCCATACTTTCATTTCTACATGGGTTATTTTTTTTAAATCAACATTTTCTTTTTAATTACAATCTCCTGAGTACCATTTTCAGGCAAACCTATGATTGCTGTTTTTCCCTAAGCTATGGTCTTTTGATTGTAACAGAAAAGGTGCTTGTTATTAGGTAAAGATGCAGAGTTATGCTGGATACAAAGGATTTTTTTTTTTAATTGATGGCTCCAAAACAAATGCAAGGTTAACAGAGAAGGTGCAGAAATGTAAATAAAGGCAAGAGAAAGTTAAGAGATAAGCAGCTTTTGACTTGTTTATGGCCTGCTAGAAAATACAAGGAAGGGATGATTGGTGATGTTCATGCACCAAATATTTGCCTTCTTGGCTACAAGTTTTAGGGATTTAAAAATCCCCAAACAAACACCCCCAAACCCACATCCAGAGCATTCCTGGGTGCTTGACTGCTTGTAGATCCCTGCACAGCTGTGTCCAGCAGCGGTCTGCAAACCAAGATGCGTTTCCTGAGGAACTGATACCAACTCAAAGGCTGGGAGGAGAACATGGCACCACCATTCTCAGGGGACTGGGAACACGGAGCAGGGAAAACAGCCAGGGAGGTGGCTCGGGCAGGGCCTGGGCTCTCCAATAGCCCTGAGAACAAAGACACGTTTTTCCTGAGGGATGCGGTCTGGGAACCAAGATGCTTAAAGATTTCCCAAGTTTAAAAAGGATAAGGGCCTCACCAGATTACAGTTTTGTTAAGGAGGCTGGAACAGGCAACATCCAGGGACCTCCTGCACCCAAAGAACTCTGAGATGAATGTGAGATGTGTACAAGGTGTGAAAAGTCAGGAAATGAAAGAGTATTGTATTCCCAGGACAAGATATAAGGAAAGATGTGGAAAAGGAACCCAAAGAGAGGTGGAGGAGCCTTGGCAGGGTATGGCTGACTCAGCACTGGTGGTGCTGCTACTTCAGAGGCCCAAAATTTCCACTGTGCATATTTTGAAAGCCTTGAGTTGTGACTCGCCTGCCCTCTTAAATCCCAGGAAAAAGAGAAGCAGCTGCTGGGGAGGACGACTGTGTTGAATGTGTTAGGGAAGAGCTGAGACGCTGAGGCAGCTCAAGAAAAACTGAGGCAGCAGAGAAAAAACGATGCCCACAGAAGCAACTCATGGATAACTCCACAGGCTGCAGGATCCACTGCCCAGCTCACTGCTGCAGCTGAATGGCCAAGCAAAGAGCAGCTCTGAAGAATAAAGTTTTTCATCTGCAAGCAGAACCACTTACAAGGATCCAAATTCCAGGCCCTGGATGCTTCTGAGCGCAGTAATCGGAAAGAAAAATAACGGCTAAAAGCAGGCTCAGAGAAACTTGCTTGCATCAGTTCAGCAAAAAACTGGGGTTTCTTTATGAAGGGCTTTCTTTGTAGGAATAGAGTAATTCTAAGCCTAGCAGCCCCTTTATAAGGAACTAGATGTTTTCACTGAAAATAGAAGCTGACAGTCCTCCTCTGTTCTTAGAGAAATATTATTTTAACCTAAAGAATTCCATAAAAACTGTAGCAGATAGCTTAGCATTTTTAAAAGGCTGCCTTTTAAAATTCTTTTTAAATGGACTAATACTGCAGTGTAGGGCATTTTCATTTTTCTTCTAAGAGAACAACCAGTGAGACAAGACCAAAATCAGATATCCCACTTTTTCCTCCACTTTAAGTTCTGACATGTGCTTCTTGGAGACGGAAAAGTACACGAACAACTGAATGCAAAATCTACATAAAAAGAGAAGGTCAACCATAATATTGTTTGGAATGTCACTCATAGACCCACAGTCTTTGTTCCAGGCAAAGTATATTATATTAAATGTTAAACGGACATTTAATATAGAGAATTCTAAAGAGCTTCTTGTTTGGGGGAGAAAAGGGAAACATGCACCAAGAGGTTGAACTGTGACAAGTGCAGAATAGTATCAATAATCCCATTATAACACCTGATTTGTCAAACTTGTCTCTACAAGTTATTCTAAAATTCACAATAGTGTTCCTAACCATTTATGAAATGGAGCAGATCAGCCTTTGTGGCCTTCACGGCCACTGATTCTCCATGCTTTGTCGGGAAGAATGGCCTGAATAGCCACGGAGTCCTACACTTCATTTTCCTGCCCCGCTGATGGATATCCCGGTGCTTTGAATGGAGAACATAATCCAAAGGTGCTACCAGGCAGGTGTTTTCTTTCTGGAAGCAGCAAGTTCTGCTGATGTATTGTGCACCACCATGGCTGAAAGGACCAAACCAGGCCATCAATATTCATGATCTCCACGCCAGGCAGTGACTGGGAAGTGCTATGGATCCTCTCCCAAAAAATGGAAAGTTAGTCGTGCTGAGATTTAAAACAAACCAACAAAACAGTCTAGGCTCCAGGTGTCTCTGAAATCACAGGCATTCCACACTAAATGTGAGATTTTTCAGGGATATGGCATGGTACAAAGACTTAAAGTGATTTTCATAACCCAGGTTGAAACACAGGTCTTACTCTGAGCTTTTTTACCTAATGAATCCAAAGGTTGTTTAGAAAACACCAGTGATTATCTAAAAGAAATATCCTAAATTAAGTCACTGAACCCCAGAAAAGCTTGGGTTGGAAGGCACCTTGAAGATCATCCTGTTCCTGTGCCATGGCAGGGACAGCTTCCACTGTCCCAGGCTGCTCCAAGCCCTGTCCAGACTGGCCTTGGACATTTCCAGGGATCCAGGGGCAGCCACAGCTGCTCTGGGCACCCTGTGCCAGGGCCTGCCCACCCTCCCAGTGAACAATTCATGGGTGTTAACCACAGACATCATCTCCAAGCAAGTATCAGCTCCTTCTGAAGGCTCCACACCCTCCCTGGTTTCCAGGGTCCATGAAAGAGCAGGAGGAAGCCCATGGAAAGCAGCACAGTTTGTTTACAAGTAAACCTGCTTGACAAAGTTGTCTATGACAGATGGGATCAACCACAGCAAAATTGCAAAGGAAGGAAAAAGAGGAGCCTCAGAGCCCTCAAGGATCCATGTGGGAATATCACTCAGTGCAGAACAGGCCTGAATGGCTCTGGCATTTTTGCTGTTGGATCCAGAGGTTTCTTGGGTTTTTTTTCCCCCTCCCTCAAGCACATGTGCCAACCAAGCTTCAGGGAGCAACACCCAAAATAAAGTCACACACAAAGCTTCCGTGGGTCTGCTGCCTTCTCCTGCAGAAATTCCTACAACAGGAAAGCTGGAGTATTCAAGTCAGACCTTGGATCACAGGATTTCAGTAGCTGTTCTCTCTGTACAAGATAAGAAATTAACTCTGCGAAGAGAAAGAGGTGCCACATTCACAAAGCCACCCCTGGGAAAAAAAAGGAACTTGGATAAAGACTGGCACAAAGTCTCCTCCAGGCTCTGGGCTGGGAGGAGAACATTCCCCAGTGCTGGGGGACAAAAACATGGTTTTCACATTGAATTAAACCAACACACTGAATACCTGTTAGAATGGTCTGCAACATTACCAACAAAGTAGAAAGAAGGTACCTCAAAGTTCTGCCACACTTTTAGGTAGCACACATGAAGCCCTTCAAGCCTCCGGGGTCACTTTGTACAGGTTGGGGTTGGTTGGTTGGTTGGTTTTGGAATATTTTGTCTTTTAAAACAGACACAATGATAAAAGCAACACTTGCAGACACTCAGTGAGTTCATTCCCGGACGAAGATTTCATTCTGACCTTTTCCTAACGTTTCCTACAGAAAGTTTGAAAATTATGATAAATACACGGATGGGTTTCAAAGCAATTTGTTATTATTCAAAGTAATTGCTATCAAATACATCCAGATACAGCAGCCATTCAGCTCAGGATACCCAGGACGGAAATTTCAACATAATCCACTCATGTACTACAAGTGAAAGCATCTCTGCAGAGAAATCATGGAATGACAGCTAAATTCCTCCAAAAGATAAGCTTGAGATAAAAAAAAACCCAAACTAATTACAAACCCAAGCTAATTACAAACTAAGCTCTCCTCACAGGTTCTGGAGCACAGAAGTCAAGGATCCAAGTTTCCTAAAAGATGAAGTGTTCGAAGTCTTAAAAATACATCTTCCATACATACACACAAACTAATATCACAAGGTTTTTTAAATTACTGCTTGATTACAAAAGTCATCGATTTCACCATAAAACAAAACCAAGACAAATGTCTTAAGTAATACAGAAATACTCTAGAGGGAGGTTTAGCACTGCAGTAACTCTAAAATCATCCTCACAGGAAGAAACAAGTAACTTCAGTTCATCTGTTAACAAAACAGCTCCTGAGCAGTCAACCCACGGCTGCTCCTTGTTTGTCCCCAAGTCGGGGACCCACCCTTAAAGTCCACAATCTCTTCCTGCTCTCCCACAGCAACCTCCTGGATCCTTTGGGATTAAAAAATCCAACCCATTCTGCCCAGACTGCAGGGAATGATCTCATGGAAAGCTGCTTGCTGGGTTTGCAGGGCAGGTACCTCCAGTTATTTTTTCCTGCCGCTCCAGGGGTTCCGCAGCTTGGAGGCAGAGGAAAGACTTGGCTTCACCCTGGAATTTTTTTTTGTATTCCAAGCCTGTTGTAAGGCTGGGTTTGCTGTGCTGCAGCTGCTTTGCCTGGTGGGATTTAGGAATCAACCCAGGTGACTGGTGTTCCATGCTGACAGGGTTCTATTTACAGAGCTCTCCAGCACCATTCCCAAACCTCCCAGCTGTTCCTGTGCCTGCCATCCTCCTGCTCTCCTACAGTCACCACTGAAATGCTGCAATAAATCAGTGTATTTTCAAAAGAGTTCCATTTCCATTCTATCACAGACTTGTGTTATTTTGGCTAAAATTCACTCAATTTCTCTCATTCCTTACGAGGGAAATATCATCACCTTTCCAGTCTTCACACAATAAAGATAAATCAGTTAATTTCCACAGAGTGTTGGAATACATGATAAAGAACAGCAAAGGAAAAAAATGAGTCATGGCAGAAGTTACTAAGACATGGTGGGAATATCTGACTTTAACTCTTACAATTTTAATCCTCTGAAAATTGTTCAAAAGGCCACTGAGCAGCTTGGCACCCTTGTCAGAACATGGTAAAAGAAATGGTCAGCGTCTATTTTGATTTTAAACAATGGAAAACCAGTACATTCTGGCAAATAGATAAATAAATTATATAAAAATATATATAAAGATCTAAAATAAATCATGTTATGTTTATTTATTAAGTATCTGCTTTATGTAATATGTATACACATGCACACATTATACAGACAAAAACTGCCATAGGAATATTTTCATTTTTTTGCAAATATTAATGCATATATCCTGATGTCCTGAAATGAGTGTGTTTTCTGGGTCTGGTGAGACACAGGGCGAGGGAAATGGTTAAGGGTGACCACGGTGTCTGCTTACATCCACCTTCCCACCTTTCCTGCTCCTCTCACCCCTCCTCCAGCTGCTTTTCCCTCTCACATCCACTTCATCTTATTTACAGCTCCTCTCCTGACCACTACCATGGATGTGATGAGCTGCAAGCAGGACTGTGTGGCTATAAACTACATTAACTTTTCTCCACATGTGAACATGCTTTAAAATGCATGAAGTTTCTCAGTGCCACAGACACAGCAATCAACACCGAGTGCCCTGTCCCCTCCTGATGACAGATAAGCTGGTTTTACTGAGCACCCACAGCTCTTCAATGTTAATTTGACCTCTAGAAAACACAGAGAGGAGAAAAAAGTCCTAACAATTACTGCCTCCTTAAAAAAAAAACCCAAAAAACAACCTGAACAGAGACTTCTACTTGTGCCTCACTTGAAATGTAGCTCAGGGAATGGGCTCTCCCACCTTTTTTGTACAACATCAGTGCCTTTAGTTGAGGTACTACAATTAGAAACTCATTAGCATGCAGGGAAACTCAACCTCCTTGAGGTTACTTGCAAATTCCAAGGGGCCAGGCCATGCTGATTGCCTGGAGTCACGTTTTACTCTCAAACAAGGATAATGAAACATCAAGCAAAACCAAAACATGACAAGGAAGGTCATCTGTGTGTTCCCAGACTGTGAGAGACTGGTCTCTTGAGTTAAAAGTGTGAAATAACAGTAACTGCAGCACAGATGTATTTATGATCTCAAGAAAACCCCCCCAAAAAAACAACATTTTATCTATTTAACATGCTGGGTAAAATGGGTTTTTGTAGGTAGCAGCAAAAGCACACATTCAGTAAACTGTTCTTTTATCATAAAAGTATTCTCAGCCATTGATTTCAGGCAGCTTATTAATCATGGAGAATAGCTAATAATAACAATATAAAATTGCAATTTAAATGCTATTAGCAGGCATACTGTTACTGAGAAATGAGAACCTTTCTGAACTCCTATTTCTGAATATTAAGGTAAGCTTCTAAGCATATATTAAATAATGCAGGACCAAAAATACAAGTGGAAGAGCTGAGTGCAGAATCCCAATTGATCTAGAAAACTGCAGAATTGCTGATACACTGGATCCTTCTCTCATTTATACCATGGCACAGCCTAGAAAAGCCAGGAAAGAACCCACTGGAGATGGCCAATAAGCAAAAAACAGCTCCAAAAACCTTCAAAGGCGACAGGTACAACCAGGTGAAAACAATGCAGAAAAAACCCTGGACAAAATAAGAGCAGGGAAATTTAAATCCCGGCTCTGTAATTCATCACATACATTTGCACCACTTACTATGTAATTAGGAGCAAGTTATAAACACTGGGTTGGGGTGTTTCACTTGCCTTTGGACAGGTTCTCTTGCTCCCAACAAAAGCACTCTGTGTTTAGAAACTTGGCACCCAAGTGCAGGGCACCAACCTACATTTTTTTTTTTTTTAAACCAACAAAGCATTCAGTTCTGGGAAACTTATTTTCACTGGCCACCCTTCCACTGCTTCTAACTTGCCAAAAAAAAGTCAGATGTCAGAATATTCCAAATTCCCTAAGGTGACAAGAGGCATTTGGAGAGAGTCTGTGAAAAGGTTTAAAAATCTGGCTTCATAAACAACTGAGCATTTCCAGCTCCCTTTATAACTGGTTTAAAAAGAATATCCCACTGCTGATGAATGCGACTTCCCATTTATTTGGAGCACAACTTCTCTCCCCAAAAGGCTTTATGTGAAATTTTATTACCACCTCCCAAAACAGAAATCCTTTTAGAGGCCCTCGAAGAAGCATCCAACGTTGTTTTGGAGCTGTGCACTTATCAGCAATCCAAGGAAGCGATCCCACAAGACTTCATTCATATAAACAGCCATTCAGTCAATCTCAAACGCTGCAGCTGCATTGCTGCAAAGCTGGGGGGGTTTAAACCAAGGAGCTGAAAGCATCAGTTGTTAAGTCTGAGGCTTCCCAAGTGCCGAGTGTAATTATTTTTCCAACTTATCAAGACTGTTCCCTAAATGCAGCGACTGTTGTGTCTCTGAATATAAAAGACATTCCCAGTGTCTAATGGATAAATGTATTAAGAACTGATGTTAAATTTTCTACATCAGCTAAAGAAATCACTCAAGAATACACATCTTTAACCACAGTTTCAGGAGGCACCATCATTGAAAGATTCAGGTATTTAATCAAATTCAGTTCAGCTGCCAATGGAACTGATACTTGCCAAGATCCGGGGGAAGAATGGGAACACCGATAACTTATGACACTATTGTCAATGAGTGGGCTTAATTCAGCACAGATTCCACATGATTCAGGAAGGGTTTTCAGAGGAGTTTTAGGCTGAGAACACACACAGAAAATCCAGCACTAAAAACCCATCCATCACAGGCACAGGAATCATCTTTTCCCAAGTGACAGGGAAGTCTGGCCCCAGCACACGTTCGCTCCGTGTATTTTGGGGCTGATGCAGCACTGAGGACTAAAAGGATGTTTAACATGACGTCCTACAAACTGCACTTGGAAGAAGCCTAGTGACAGCTTGTGTTCTCACATTCCACGTCAGGCACATCTCCAGTTGGATTTATGGCACACTGAGCTCACTCCCTTGGATTTTATTCTACCTTTAATCTATTTTAAAATAAATTAATGTATTTTTAATCTGTTGTACTTGGACTTAAGCTCCAAGAGCCTTTACTGTAAATTAAACAGGCAGCTGCCCCTTATTAGATGCTTTCTAATTTGGGACTGGGGGAGAAAAAGCAATCCTCCCTCTTTTCTCACAAACAAATCAAAATTCATTCCACTCCCTATCACAAGCATGAGGCCAAATCCGCTTTTATTTCAGATGAATGGGAAGCTGCTCTTACTGAAGAATGTGAATTTAAATTTATTTTGGATCGAGTAAGCCAGAACATTTCCCCTCCCTCTAACTGACCTGATTTTACCTTTCACTCAAGTTTCACACTGACTTCTGAGAAAACCACACGGAGTTTGACTTTATAACAATTGGGAAAAAAATGTTAAAAATGTTTTCTCTACTCGAGAACTTCCTCAAGTCAAAATACATGAAAATAAAGAAGGGGCCTAAGTCCTGTATAGTCCAAACTGATTCAAAACTTCAACACATTTTCACAGTAAGCAACTTATGGAAAAGATAAATGAAAGAAACATACACCACAGTAATTTGCTGATTAAAAAACTATCCCAACAGAATAATGCCACAGCTATGAAAATTATTTCAGAACCTACCTGTGCATATTCTTTCTCAATTGCAGCTCTTTTCTGACTGAATGCTCTGAAAGAAGAGCAAAGAAATTCCATTAGAACATTTAGTAAAACACTCAAAATTCAATAATTTAGTCAAAATCCATTAACACAGAGAGCAAAACTCTACAAATTCAATAATTTACTTTAAAAGGAGCTTCTGCTGGACAGTCTGCAGGGTGAAACAGCAACAAAAAAGGGAAATGGTTTGACAAGTGCACATCAGTAGCCCAGCAACGACTGTATGTGGACTTCACATATGTGATGGCTGAATTTCCAAGTTTTATTGGGCAAACTCAGTTCCCAGGACTACTCAGTTCCCAGGCATAAATAGCATTTTCTTCATGAAAAGCTCGTCAGCTTTCCAGTGGTGCAGCTGAGGGAGGAATTTGGGAGCAAAGAACAAGATTTGGCTTTATGTGTCTACACTTATTAAGTAAGTTTACACAGACTTACTTAATTTTCTTCAGACTTATTTTGATCAGAGTTATTTTCTTTAAGCTATACCACAAACTGCTCAGCCTAAGGCTACATCATAGGCACAAAAAAAAAAATCTAATTATGTTTAACTTAGTTACACAGTAATTCTGGTGAATTAAAAAAATAAAAAACACACCTCAGGAACATCCTCTAATAAAGCTAACTTGATAAAAAGGAGCTCTGGACAAGCTCCTGTTATTCCTGTCTACTCCATTTCATTTGTGAAGTGCATCCACATGCTACAGGCTCAGCTTTCCCAACGGGATGTAAACCAGAAGTTTAAATGCATCATGAGTGCTAAAAATTTTACCCAGACCAATGAGAGCCCAAAGGATTTGGCCACATTCCAGCTCCAAGAGTTAAACTTCCCAAATCCCCCTGGTGTAGCCCAGGTGGGTTCCAAGGGCTGTGTGACTCCCATATGAAACACCTCCATAGGAACAAGTGAAGTTGGCTGAGATGCCTGTGAATGAATTTCCTTTGTAAAGCATTCCAAGTATTCCAGTTAATATTATAACCCAACTTCTTTTAGGATCTCCTGTTCCTGTTCCAAAATCCAATATCCCAGTCAGTTTAGTAAACACCTAGAAACCACAACGCTCCTCTCAAAAGACTCACTTTTCTATCAGAAGTATAAAGAACTGCAAAGATAACTCCAAGGAATAGCTGAAATGTGTTATCAATATTGAAAAGGTAGAAGAAAACTAGCGGCAGTCTTTGGAACATAAATCTGGGAATACTTTAGGCAAACAAAATTATTTTCCAAGTCTCATCTAACTGTATTTCAAAACATACAATCAGGGCTGAATTACACCAAACCTGGATATGAACTTGTGTATTTCACCTGAGCTTTTTTCCCACCCCATTCAAACCAAATTCCTCTTAAATTAATTGCAAAACAACAACTGTGACAAGCAGGCAGCCCGAGATATCCCCAAGAACTTTCTACGTTAAAAGTTTTGCACCAGAGAAGAAAAACAAAAGCATTCAACCAGCCCTTGTGTGGGATTACAAAATAACATACGAATCAAACTGATTCCCAAAACCAACTGAAATCTTGGAATTGGATCGACCACAAGCTCTGGCAGGAAGAGAATGGACTGTACAGCAGCACCTCCTTATGAAAAATATTTTAGGTTTTAGATTTTGTTCTGTATTTTAAATGGGGAAATAGTTGGCAAGATGATGTATCCAATATTTAAATTTGTTTTGCTGAATGGAGAAAATGGCTAAGCAGGGAAAGGCTGTTGGGACCAGCCGTCTGCATTCCTTGGAGCTGGTGCTCCCTGCGGCTTTGGGACCGCGCTTCCCTCCCCTGCTCCAGCACAAAGCTGCTTTTAACCTTGGGACAGTTTATACAGCAATCCTTCTATGACAACTATGAATGTATTACAAAACACCATGAAAGGGGAGACTGAAGTCAACACATTTCCCAAGAGAAAATTATTTTGAGCAGGGGAAAAGAGAAGTCTGACTAATAAATGCATCATAGTTTCTTAACTTGGGCAGTGTGAAAACTTTGACGTGGAACCAGATTTTATGCGCAAAGCTGGGATAGCCTTAACCTTATTGTCCTTCAGGATGGACTTTCAAATCCATTCATATAAAGGAAACATTTGTTTCCATGAAGTAATAAAATGTTCTCTAACTACTGGTAACATGAATCAGTGAGTCTGCAAGAAAGCAGGAATATTATTTAGTGGTTTTTTTAAACTAGGAAGCATTAATACCTACTTTTACATCTTCTTCTCAAAGTAACCATTAACTAAATACAGGAAACACCAGAACTGCACTCCCCAAAAAGGCATCTTAATTTGTGGACAGTAATTTCTAAATATGTTCTTTATCCTGTCAACGTTCATGCAATACATTTATTCCCTTCACCCCATTTTTGCTCAGGCTCTGTGAGACCAGGGAATTCTAAGACAGGAGGAGAAAGAAAACTTCTCTTCCTGCCATCCTCACCGGGCTAATGCCCCTTTTTCTCGTGTTGAGCCCCCACTGCAAATTCCTAACCCCAAATTTCAACCACTGGCGTGTATTTCCATCCCTCATATCCACTAAAGGTAACAGATGCTAGGAAATACTTTAGTATCTTTTTATATTCCCACTGTAGAAGAGCATAACAATGTGAATTAAGGAGTCAGGTCAGTGGAGAATCACATTTCATTAAGTTTTCCTACAGGGAAACAGGAGAAACAGATGGGCTTAATTATTTCATGGATATCCACTTGGGCTGGAAACGTGGAAAGCTCACACCTTCATGAAAAATCAATATAAGAACATTAAAACATACATCAGAGTTTTATAAGACAATGTCACATCTGCCAATATTGTGCAGTTGTACAAATGTGAAGATCAAAGTCACAGCTTGCACAGCAGAAAGTTAAACCCAGTGACACCCTAAAAACCAGAAAGTGAATTAGTTGCTGTATAAAAATTTAATTCCATGCAGAGCTATGCAAAAACGTAAACACACACTTCATGTTCAGGGGTCTTGAATAAAAGAAGAGGCTAAATTTGCACCAGTGAATGTATTTCTATTCAAAGGCTGAGAAATTCAACAATGAACCAGGCAAGGCCTGAATACCATTTGGAACAACTTCTTGTAATGATCAAAAACCCAAGGTATTAACTGGAAAATTCCTACAGCTGACCTGACACCAGCAGTTTCTGTTTGTGGTTTTTTTGGCTATGAACCTTCAGAAATTGTTTGGAAATTTTAATGAAATTTTAAAATCCTTGCAGTTAACATACAGCCTCAGAATAGGGATAAACTAGTCTCACACCCAAGACATCCAAAAATATTAGGCTAAAGAAACACACCTTTTGACTGACCTTGAGGTGAAATTCACCCCATCAAAATTTCCTGAAGTAAATCTCCCTAAGAACTGCAGAGCACATTGCAGCTGGGTTCAACCTGACTCAATCCACCAATACTAGAGAAGATGAATCAGTGAATTTTGAAATATCCAAAAATTTCCAGCTTCCCAGAAAGGAGATCAAGGATAATTCCTGACAGCTAGAACACACGCCAGTGGAAAATTATTACTTTACAACTTGTGCTTATAATGTACACTGGGAGCACACACACTCAGTGTGCAATCATGTCCAAAGGAATACTATCCTGGGTTTTTTTTCAGTATACACTCACTCCAAAATTTTCCATTAGAAACATGAAAACAGATAGCTCTCATTATAAAAAAGAAAAGAAAAGGAAAAGGGGAGCAGCTGGTTTTGTCCCAATGACAAAAAATACTCTACCAGCTTGAATCAATCCCAAATACTGTTGAATTTCTTTGTATTTATTCTTTCTTGTCCTCTTTTTAAACTATGAATGATTTTTAGTGGGGCAAAGGGAATAAATAAGCATATTGCATTATTGGTGGCAGAATAAAGCTGATATTGAGGAATTACTGTACACAAATCACTCCTGACCAATCTCTTTACCAGTGAAGACATGCAGTGAAGTGTTTCTGTCCAGGATGGCATTGAAATTCCAGCCTGGAGTCCCAGTCTGGCCTGCTGCCCAAGGCTGGAATGCCCCTGAACTTGGCATTTGCCTTTGTTGACCTTCCAGAGGTTCCTGCCAACCCCTGTCACTCACAGCCCAAGGTCACCCTGCACATGGCCCTGCCTCCAGCCTATCACTGTTCTCCCCCAATTTAACAGATTTAACAGGCTCCTTCACCTTGCCAAAAGCCCCATCCCACCCTCCAGGCTGTGACTGAAGTCATGGACCACCACTGATCCATCGACCTCTGACGGATTCCCAGCTGCCAGCTGCACTTGGCATGGCTCCCCACCACTCAGATTTGGGAAGCCCAGCCAATTTTCCACCTTGCTATCAGTCCATGTGTCCCCAGCGTGGCTGTAAAGGTGTCACAGGACTGTGGCAAAGGTCCCACCGAAGCCACCACGTACAACGCTTGCAGCTTCCCCAAAAGGCAATCAAGCACCTTTTGCCCTTTGGAGTCCACGGTGGCTGCTCCAAATCACCTTTGTGTCCCTTCAAGGAATGGAAAAGAAGCCTTAAAAATGGTATCCAGGAGGTTTTGCTGTGTAATCTTCCCAGGAATTAAGGTAAAGATGAGCAGCTGCTGTTCCCCAGAACCTCCTTCCAGCAGTCTTTGGAAATGGGTCCAGCATTTGCCTTTGTGCAGTCATCAGGAAGCTCTCCCGACTGCTGTGACCTTCCCAAGGTGACAGGGAGCTATCCCACTGCACCTTGGAGACCCAGCAAGCTCAAAGTCCTGCAGCTGCACCTGCCATGTCCAGTTCCATTGGACAGGTGCCAGCTCACAGTGCTGGGCTTGGCTGGGATGGAGTTAATTTTCTGCACAGTAGCTGGGATGGGGCTGTGCCTAGGATTTGTGCTGAGAACACAAAGCTGCAGGCAGAGATAACTCAGGGATGTTCCTGTTCCTGCTGAGCAGTGCTTACACAGCTCAAAGCCTTTCCTGCTCCTCACACCACAGAATGGTTTGGGTTGGGAAGGACCTTAATCATAATCTTGTTCCAGCCCCTGCCACAGGCAGAGACACCTTCCACTATTCCAGGTTGTTCCAAGCCCAGTCCAGCCTGGCCTTGGACACTTCCAGGGATACAGAGGCAGTCACAGCTTCTCTGGGCAACCTATTCCCATTAGTGAGTAACGTGAACAGTCTGGGTTCTGTGAGTGCTGTAAGTGTGAATGTGAGTGCTGTAAGTGCTGTGAGTGAGTGCTGTGAATGTGTGAGAAATTGGGAGTGGACCCAGCCAGGACAGCTGACCCCAGACCACACAGCAATAAAAGCTGGGGGAAGAAGAAGGAAGAAGGGATGTTCCAAACAATGGCATTTGTCTGGCCAAGTCACAGAATCATTAATGTTGGAAAAAACCTCAAGGGATCATTGAGTCCTGGCTGTGCCCGATGTCCACCTTGTCCCCAGCCCAGAGCACTGAGTGCCACCTCCAGCCCCTCCTTGCACACCTCTAGGGATGGGGACTGCAGATTTCCCTGGGCAGCCCCTTGCAGTGCTTGACAATCATCTCCATTAAGAAATTCCTGCTGGTGTCCAACCTGGGCCTCCCCTGGCCCAGCCTGAGGCCGTTCCCTCTCCTCCTGTCCCTGTTCCCTGGGAGCAGATCCCAAATCCCCTTTGGCTGTTCCCTCCTGTCAGGGAGTTGTGCAGAGCCACAAGGTCCCCCCTGAGCCTCCTTTTCTCCAGGCTGAGCCCCTTTCCCAGTTCCCTCAGCCTCTCCTGGGGCTCCAGACCATGACATCAAATTAAAATATCCTTTGGAATGCCAGCTCCTACTACAAAATCCAAACGGGAGCAATCCTGGAATACTTGGGAGGAGGGAATGAGCCAAAACGTTTTCCCCCCCTTTGAAGGAAAACAGGTTTTCTTAAGGAATGCCAATATCCTTGTTTGGTTTAATTCAGTACTTTTACATGGATGCCTCCTCCCACTTTTCCCCAGCAAAAAGAAAAATGCACCGTAATTAATCAATACAATATAACCAAAGAATTGCTGTTACCTGGTTTTTAATTTAAGGCCAGGCGTGTCACTAACAAAGGCACAACTGAAACCCCAGATACCCCAGCGAACATAAATCATCCCGCTGGCTCCATTCAGGGCAGAGGTTGGCAACAAATGCTGAGATAAGATAATGCAGCAGCAGCTGAATGGCTAATGAGGGACTCCAGGAACACCCGTGTATGCAGGGACACACCGCATTAATATTCCCTCCCCGTGTCCAGCAGAGACAAAGACAACATACCTGGAGCAATAATGAATCTACAGAAATTATTCATCACAACAAGACTCTCAAACACTGCATGTAATAAGATCCACTTCATGGTTTTTCTCTTTGCTAAACAGAATTACCACCACAGAAATGTTTTGGAAGATTTGCATAAAATTCTGAGCATGTGAAGGGTAAATGATTTTTCAGAACAGCACTATTTCTGAAGTTATCTGTACACAGGCCGCAGAAAGCACGGCAGTGCAACAGCCAGGTTATTAAAATTTGGAACACACTTCACAGAATCCCAGAATGGTTATGGTCAGAGAGGACCTTATAGAACATCCCATTCCCCATCCTGCCATGGGCAGGGACACCTCCCACTGCCCCAGATTGCTCCAAGCCCCATCCAGCCTGGCCTTGGACACTGCCAGGGATCCAGGGGCAGCCCCAGCTGCTCTGGGCACCGTGTGCCAGGGCCTCAGCACCCTCACAGGGAAGAGCTTCCTCTTAATACCCTTCCTGCTAACATCTAATCTAAACCTACTCTCTTTTTAGTCCAAATTCATTCCCCTTGTCCACCTTGTCACAAAGTACCTGACTCCAAATTCAGAGATTTCTGTAGCCTGACTTTTCCTTTTTCCCAGTAAAACTCTTCCAACATTGAACACTGAACACCCCAATGATATTTTTTATTAATACATCAAAAATTTCGCCTCAGACAAAGCACGGCAAGTGAAGTTTCACCTTAATTACATCATGCAAAAGAATTAACTCCTTTATTACAACTCTCTGTACTGTCAGACCACCACAAAATCATCAGCAAAGACACCTCACCAGGGAATCCAGGTGCCTCCAATCACTTTCTGGCTAACTGTATTCAATTTAAACATTCCCATATTTCAGCAAAACCAGTGCTGACTAAGAGTTGATCTCATGCCTTAGCTCTTGCAAAAAGGCAGCTGAACAAATTAAGAAGTTGTAAGCAAGGAGAAAGTCATTTAAGACCGAGGTCTCCACTTTACCTAAAGCAAAGAATACTTTGGGTTCCTTTTCAGCCACTCCAAGAAAAGAATCACCAGAGGTCACATTACAGCAAATTACAGCCTTTATCTTTGGTTTTAAAAATAACAAACTCTCTTTTGTTCAATGGTTTTATATCATCTGAATGAAACAGGTCCCTTCCTAGAAAGATGACTCTTTTATATGCGTGCTGTCACCTGACAGGTTTATTTTATCGCTTAGAAATAGGCAGGTCAGCAGCATTTTTATTAAGGAGCAGAAGTTCCATGTTAGGTTTGAATAATATCAGCACTGCCACTATTGCCTTTCCCGCTGAAGTCTTCACACCACCTATTAAATAAACTCCACAAGAAGTTACTGTACTGTGTTGGGCATTTAACAGCACTGTTCAAACACTGGTTTGCTGCCAGGATTTTTGGCTGGCTTTATTTGCCTGGTCTCCAGTTAAACTTGCTACCTCCCACATTACATCACGTCCATGCCCTTTCAGCACAGAGATACACAGGTGGAACTCTTCCCCCAGCTCTTGTGGATGAACACATTTCTACATCAGAGCTTTACCTTGGCTCTTCTTTCCAAATTACATGTTAAGGTTTTTCTAGACATCAGTAAAGGGAAAGATTTGCCCGGAAAAGGTTGAGTGGGGGAAATATAACTGCTGACTACTGCAGACCCTTCCCTGGAGCCCATCACTAGGCTGCCTCAGAAAATGTCTTGCTGCTTCCATTCCCAGAGCATCTCTCCTTCCACTCCCTGACCAGCTGGAGGTGTCACTGATATCGTCCTTGAGCAGCCAAGCAAAGCTTTCATACTCCTCCCTTACTGCCCATCCACCTCACATGCTTTCCCTGCTCAGCCATGAGGGGCTTCTGCTCAAATTCCTGACCTTCCCACACAATGGCACGAGCTGCTCCTTAGCTCTCTGGAAGTCCTCTTTAGCAAAACTAAGCGGAACCCATCACTCCTGGCTGCTTCCCAGGAGACTCTGCCCACCAGCTGCGTGAAGGAGCTGAATTCTGCTCTCATCACGGCGCGTCTCCAGGCCCTGAAGGCAATTTGTGGTCACAGAAGCCCAAGCCACCACCAGTCTGGACAGGATTCCAAACACCAGCCTCCCCTCCCACGGCAAGTACGGACAACGTGGAGTTCTCACACCACAAACATCCCGACGCGGTGCGAACGCGGCCTCCAGGCCAAGATTTTTAACAAGGACGTTGCTGGGCAGGCCAAGGTCCCACCAGCTGTGAAAGCACACGAGGCAGCAGAACAAACTCAACACCACCCTGGCGAGGTCACCCACAGCCTACATTTTTGCCCACAAAGAAGTTCTCTGACCCAGCACGAGAGGCCAGTGACATTTCCTGCTTGTGGATCCACTTGAGGTCTGCCTGATCTCAGCAGACATGTGAAGGGCATCTTTACAACTCGGGAAGCACAAATATTTGTAACATCAGGGAACTCTTTGCTTGCTGAGTCAAGGAATTCAGCTCTCCTTCCTGCAGCTCGCTGGCAAGTCAGCCCTCACTTTCTGCTTACCTCAGTGCACTGCTCCAGTTCTCTGGCAAGCACAAAATAACAAAAAACTGGCCTTTTTAAAAACTTGACTTTAATGTACATACTCTGTACTGTCTCCTCTTTAGTCTTAAAATAGCTCTTCCGAACAGAGTTTCATAAATTCCTGCAGAAAGGGAGTAACAGGCAGTTCAAACATCCTGTAGCACAGCAGAGCTCTTCTCTCCTCTACAAATTCCTTTCTACAACGCATCTCCTGATTTTCTGACAGTTTTTGCCTGAGCAAACAGGAGCTACAATATCCGCCCCATCCCTTTTACAGCCAAGCACACAGTAATCCCTTGTTGATTCAGCTACTACAGAACATTTTACCACCCTGAGGAGCCCTGCTCCATCCTTCTGCTACACAGAGGATTTACAGTAACTCACAACTGCACTGGATTCTGTATCTCTGCCCTGCAATTAGAAGCCTGCTCATCTCACACCTAAAACTAATCAGCTCTGACAGCTTTGCTACCATTTGTCCTTTGGAATGTTTACCCTTTAAATCTCCACTTATCCTCAGCTAAGATAAAAGCACACGGAAGGAAAATTCTCCTGAATGTAAACAGAGGTATTAAAGCTGAAAATATTTCAATATTTCAATGTATCAGGATAGAGCAAGCTATATAATCAAGGAATCAAAGTCGGGTGTAATATCTTTGTGACAAAAGTGGTATCCTGCCTGTCCTGCCAGCATGCACCTACAATGGTTTTTACTCCAGTTTCCACACACCATTTTCAGTACCTAAATCATCCTCCTGCCATCCTCTCAAGCAACTGCAGGCACTACTGTTCTAACAGTGCCACTCAACTTAAAGGAATAATAACTCTGCCTTCCATGCCCACAGAGAGCAGATAAATGAGCTCCTGCTTTGAAAAACAAAAGTCACAAAGTCTTACTTTGACCGTCTTCACAAGTTCTCACACACAGAATCGTTCAGGTGGGAAAACCTTGATGACCATCACGACCAACCATGAATGATTTCCCCACTGTTACAAAATGTCCCTTCCTAAAGAGTCCATGTGGATTTTCAAGAGTGCACTGCTTACTCACAGTAGTTTACATGATGCTCTTCAAACCTGAAACTTCCCCACACAATGCGTTATAAAGTCACAATTTTTAGCAGGACATTTAGAGGTCATTCACAACTGGCACAGGCCAATTTTAAGTGCTCTTTACAACATGCAGGATGTATTAGAACCTACATAACATATTTTGGCAATGTTTCTAACTGAAGCTTTTTCGTGCTCAGTAAAATTTATTTGATTTCAACCAAAAATATTAACACATATGCAAAATGCTTGGTGTGAAAATACCCACACGCAAATTGGGCCTTAAACAGGAGACAGTTGTGTTTTTCATCAGCACAAGCTCCCAATTCATGAGAAATTTCTCCTTTATAAATCTGTCAAAAACAGCGAAGCAGTTTTTTCCCAAATGCATTTGTGAGCTATGATTTTATTCATCATTTTAAATGTTCTAATCCACACAACCTATGATAAACCATGAAATATCTTTACCTCGTGCCTAAACAGTGCCCCTGCAGCAATGCCCAGAGAAAAAAATTCCAGACAACATTCACTAGCGGGCAATGTACTCCCCATAAATCACATTACTGTACAGTTTGGGATTAGGATGAGTTGCCACTAGCAACAGAGCCAAAAAAATCAATTCTGTCACTATATATAGAGAATTCTTGCAACCTCAAACGTAGCCAATGTTTTCAGCAATTTGTCTCAGAGAAGTATTAGCAGTGCAGCATGTGATCAGAGGAACATGACATTCAGACACAAAACAATGCTAAAGCAATAGTTTTTCCTTCAGTAGAATAAAAAAAGAAAACAAAAAAGAACCGCCAGAAAGCTGCTGGTGAGTGTGAGCATTTCATTCACCCTTTTCAAAATAAAAGCGTGCCCTCTTTATAGCATTAACATTCACAACAAATACAACGATTGGTTTCAGAGCTTAAGTGTATTTAAAATGATTACTAATGAGTTTTTGTTTTAAAATGGGAAACTAAGCAAACATTAGGGAGATACAATTTAGACAAATACAAGGGTAATTTTCTATAGCTTCCCCAAACCTGATTCATCATATCCATTCAGAAAAAAAAAAACAACCTAGGATGCTATAATTCAGACTGTCTACCAGGAGCTTTTAGAGAACAGGAATATGGGGAATTTCTTTGATCCCCATTTGCTTAACAGCAAGAAGCCAAGACACATTTCATCATTCATGTTTCTTATTTCATCCTGGATCTGCAAAAGGTTTTGTAGCAGGCAACAACCACCCTGGAGTTCTTACTTTACTCATCTGTCACATTTTAGGAATCTTGACAGTGCCACCCAGGTTTATTACAAAGAATTCTCTCCTTTCTTTTCCTACAGTCTTAATGTGAACATTTCAATTTTAAATGATGCCCTTCACAAGGCTTCATTGTCACTAACACTGACGTAAGTCAAATTCTGTATTTTAATGGATTCTACAGGTAATAATAATTACTATAATGGGTTTTTTCCTCAAAGCACAGTCACCCTGCTGTAGAAGAGTACAGTAGATCTACTGTTATTTTTTAAGTCAGTAAAATGTAACAACTCACTGAAAACGTGTGGCACAATTTCTAAAATCTATCTGTAGATATATTTCAGAATCACTGAATCATTTAGGTTGGAAAAGACCTCTGAGATCATCACCTGACTCCAAGTTTTGACTGATCACTACCTTGGCATCACCGAGTGCCATGTCCAGTCATTCCTTATGCACGAATATTCTTACAAACCTTTTCCCAAAGGGAGAAATTTCAGCCCATTGCCAACCAAAAAAAGATATGGAACAGATATCTGAAAGGGATCAAGTCATCCTGTCTTCTTGCCACTGACAGGAATATTGATCTTGCTTACTACCTGCAGCACCATCATCACTGTATGCACACCAGCATACAGGAGCAGAATGTGGTTAAAACCATTTTTCCTGAGCTCCAGTAAAACCAGAACAGGGCTGTTAATTAAGCTTTGTCATAGAATGACACGCTCATAGCATGGTTTCGGTGGGAAGGGACTTTAAAGACCATTAGTCCCACCCCCTGCCATGGGCAGGGACACCTTCCACCGTCCTAGGTTGCTCCACGCCCCGATGTCCAATCTGGCCTTGGGCACTGCCAGGGATCCAGGGGCAGCCACAGCTGCTCTGGGCACCCTGTGCCAGGGCCTCAGCACCCTCACAGGGAAGAACTTGCCTCCCAAAACCCAACTACCCCTGCTCTTCAGCAGTCTGAATCATGCCCCTTGTCCTGGCATTCCATGCCCTTGTCTCAAGTCCCTCTCCATCTTTCTTATGGGCTCCTTTTAAGTCCTGCAAGGGGTCATTAGGTCACCCCAAGGCTTCTCTTTTCCAGGCTGAACAATCCCAATTCTCCCAGCCTTTTCCATCGCCGCCTCTGTGCTGCCTGTGTAGCAGCACAGCTGGGTGCAGAGAAGGCAAAAGGCATTTCAAACATCCAGCGAGCTGTGTCAACAAAAGGGCCCAGCCCTCCTCCAGCACAGTATCGAGCTAACCTGCTAAATTTAGAACAAAAAAAAAATATCACAACTAACGTGGACAAACTCCTCCAGCAGAGAGACCCTGAGAGCAAAGAAGTGTTTGGATCCATGGAGAGATGAGGTCTTGGCTCCTAACCGGACAACAGCTCTGCACTGCACCTCCACCAGAAGGACTTGGCAGCCAGCAAGCAGAGAACATCAAAGCACCCCCACCAACCCAAAGGAACTTCTCAGAGCAGATCAAAGCTCGAGGCACTTCATAACCTGGGCCTGGGGTGTTTGGAACACCACCCCAAACTCAGGAACAAAGAGCGCCGTGACAGCCACATTCCTGCGGCACGGCAGAGCCCTGCAGGAACAGCAAACCCTGGCTGCAGGACACGCGAGTCACAAGTCCAAGTCTCCCCAGGAAATCAGGA
The DNA here is from genome assembly GCA_013400175.1 of Phainopepla nitens. Lineage (NCBI taxonomy): Eukaryota > Metazoa > Chordata > Aves > Passeriformes > Bombycillidae > Phainopepla > Phainopepla nitens. The sequence continues at coordinate 13,308 of VXBQ01017761.1, read as the reverse complement.
ATAATAACACAGCCACGCTCAGTCTCAGGGAAAAACCTGAAACCTTCCCTACCTTCGCTCCTCCTGGCGCTGCTCTTTGTTAGGGTGAAAAGGAGGAGAGCAGCCTCTTACTGAAAGAAGGGGGAGCACACAGAGGAAGCACGAGCAGACAAAAAAATTAAAGGACATTTTTATCAGTGACATATTGCACGATGATCAAAGTCTTTACGCAGGTTTTTAAAACTATTTCTTGAGTACCAAATGCCCAACAAACAGAGGATTCAACTCCTCTGGCATTTAGGGATCAAGTTCAGCCACTTTTTTCCAACAACAGGCAGACTGCAACACCAACTACTCTTTGGATACTACAATCAAAATTCTGCATATTTCCAAGTGAAAAACTCCTGTAAATCACAAAGACTGCGTTCACTTCCTCAACAGAAAAGCCTAAGCTTCAAATGCTTAGAAAAGCTAGAAAATAGGGCCTTCTTTGTTTTCTACGCAGCTGATTAGCTCATAGTAATTAACTACAATCTGCTTTCACATCAATTAATACAACTATGGATGAACAATGTCGAGAAAAAGTTTGTTTGCATTTTTAACCTATTTGAACATAATGCACAGCATTCAAGCTCTGCATACATTCAGCCAAATCAGAAGGTTTCAGGCAGATGCTCCCCTGAAAGCCTGTACATCACAGGGGAAAAAAAATGAGACTCCCAAAGAGAACCAGCGTACTTCCCAAGCTTTCCCAAGTCTGCCACTATTTATAGTGATTCGAGAGACTCAACACCTCCCACACTGTTACAATTCTGAGCTTTTGCTTTGACTTGAAACACACAGAAGAGCGCTAAGAAGGAGGTACAAACCAGTCTTGCTGCAACTGAAGAAATTACTTTCCTCTCATCCCTTTTCTATTACTGGGTGGGAAATGTGGGATACAAGGAATAGCTGCAACTCCCACTAACAAACCCAAAAACACTAGTTGTACAAGTACCCCAAAAATACTAATGACTGCTAGACAGAGAACTGATTTTAACTGCAGAGAAAATATGAGATTGCTCAGAGATCCAGAGGAAATCAAATCATGAGCCTTGAATCTTTTGCTCCAAAATTCCTACATTTTAGAAAGACAGCATCAGTTTCTGGAACAACCTCCCAAGGGATGCGTAGAGTCTCCATTGTGAAGGTTTCCAAGATACAGATGTGAGGTAACTACATGAGGTAACTACTTCCAGGCTCCCTTTGCCTTCAGCGCTGGATGAGACTGTCTTTTCTGGTGTGCCCTGGAGGCAAATCTACTTTTAAAGAGCACCCTGATATTGTTGGTACAGTGAAGTATCCAATGCCACAGGAGCTGGTCAATGGAGTTATTGAAATTCAAAGGTTTGGGCTTTGCTGTGACTCGTGTAGGGGAAAAAAAAAATCCATCCTTGTGATGGTCCTCTCTTAATCTTACCAAATCACACAACCGTGGAATGATTGGGGCTGGAAGTGACCTCTGGAGACCCCCCAGTCCAACCCCTCTGCCAGGGCAGGGTCACTCAGAGCAGCTTTGAGCAAGTCCAGGGAAGGAGACTGCAGAACCTGTCCGAGCAGCCTCCTCCCCATGTGCTCTGTCACCTCACAGCAGCTTTTTCCCCTCATATTCAAGGGGAACTTCCTGCACTCCAGTTTGTGCTCGTTGTCCCTTGTCCTCTCACTGGGAAGAGTCTGGCCCCATCCTCTTGGCACCTGGCCTGAAAATATTTCTATGCATTGGTAAGATCCTCCCTCAGCTGCCTGTTCTCGAGGCTGAACAGCCCAGTTCCCTCAGCCTTTCCCCATAAGTGAGGTGCTCCTGCCCCTCACCATCTTTGTAGCCTCTGCTGGATCCCCTGCAGTCATTCCCTGCCCTGTCTCTCTTCATACAACTCTGGCTGAACAGAATTGAGAAGAACAGAGCAAGAATGAGAAGACAAAGAGGAAATTCAAAAGCAGGACCTCTTTCTTAATTAGGTGTTACTAGGTAGTGATATGTACTTGTCCTCTTACTCAGCCAGTTCAGATCACAGAGAGATAATTAGAAACAATCACACAAAATCAATTAACATGAAAGAAAACTTCATAAACAACAAGCACATTGAAATAACACGGGAAGCCACTGCCATCTACGCCCTTTCTCACCAGTGGCAACACAGCTGAAAATGAGCAAAGTACATTTAGAGATAACATAAGCTAAAATCAGGCTGGGAACACACCAGGACTATGAAAAGCAGCTGCCAGAAATCAAGATCATGTAACACTGCCTATTATTGCTTTTCTGAATATTCTTTTTCATTCACAAGGCAATCTAGCCTATCTTTTCTGCCTCTGCCTGGCTTTAGGATGAGAAGAAAATGACTGTCAGGTCAAACATTAACAGAAATTCAGCAGCCTAACACATGGCAATGTTTCAAGACAGAAATTCCCAATTATGTCAAGAGATTACAACTATTTTACTCCCTGCTGAAAGACTGAAAAATAGGGGTCAATTTTACTTCATTTTTCAAGAATTTCAGCCCCTCATCTCTGTTGTTCTCAAACCCTGAAATAAGAGCAAAGTAATTCCACCTTTTACACAGTTAAGTGATTTCTCAAATTTCCAGTTCGCGGACGACGCCAAGCTGAGCGGTGCAGTTGACACAACAGAGGGACGGGGCCATCCAGAGGGTAGGATTAAGTGGGATATTGGGCAGGAATTACTCCCTGTGAGCGTGGGGAGGCCTGGCACAGGTTCCCAGAGAAGCTGTGGCTGCCCCTGGATCCCTGGCAGTGTCCAAGGCCAGGCTGGACGGGGCTTGGAGCAGCCTGGGACAGTGGAAGGTATCTCTGCTTGTGGCACTGGGTAAGTTCTAACATCCCCCTCCCACCCAAAACCATTCTACAAATCTACAATTCACTCTTATAGGCAAAGATCTTTAAAGGCACTTCTGATCTGAGCTCATCTCAGAGTATCATACCCTCAAGAAAAACTGTGGCTTGCTCAGTTTTTTTGCCCCCTTTTTTTTTTTTCTTTTTCCTCCTTCAAAAATGCAAACAGAATACAGTAGAGCCCCCTCAAAAAAATTGTATGTATTTAAACGCGGTCGTAAGTGCCAACATTTTCCCCACTAACACTGGCTTGCATGTGGCCAGAAATAACTGTATTTAGTGGCTTTACCACCATAAATCTTCGAAAGTCTTCTGCATGGCTGAGCTCTGCTCATAAAATTAGACACCAGCGCATTTTGTCTGTGTCATTAAAAGGATGTTTGGTGGAGCCGGCGCAGGAGGAGAGAGGAGTGTGTGAACAACCTTCTCAGAGCCACTGGGGATTGGCCCAAACTGTTCTCACAGTGGCACAAAGAAAGGAACGCTTAAAATAACTCCAAAGGCTCTTAGAAGGAACGTCTCCAAAGGTTATGAATAATTTTAAAAGTCTGAGAATGGAATCTCCATGCTTACAGTAGCACACAGGGAAAAAAAAAAAAAAAGCTGGATTTCAATAGATTATTTTTTTAGTTACTTTCTTTCCTCAAGTTTCAATTGGAAGTATTCCATTTGCTTCCTAAATAAACTCAACTCAAGACTTACAACCATTAATTCAATACTTTTCCTCTCTTTCCTCGAGTTTTAATTGGAAATATTGCATCTACTCCATAAATAAACACAACTTGACACTTACAAGCTTAAAGTCAATAACAAGCCCCCAACTTAATATATTCCTACCGTGCATTTTGGAAAAATGTTATTAAAATTTTAAAATCTACTATAAAAACCAGTAAGAAAAGCACCACATCGAGCCACTATAAACCAGTTTATACAGCAAACATTTGACCAGAGCAACTCAGGTTTTGATAACATTTTAGCCTTTTTTCAACTGCCAGTTTTTAAAAGTATAAATGCAGAGCACCTTTTCTGTGTGCTTTCATATGCAGAAAGCAACCAAGATGATTACACAAGGTCACTGGTTTTACTAAGGAAAAGAAAAAAAAATTCTAAAAATCAGATGCATATTCATCAGAAAACAAAATTCACCACGTGTAAGATAAGATATTAGTTGGGTCAAAAGTTCACTGGGAGCAGGAGAGGCTGATCTCAAGGACCAGCAGGGAATGACAAGAAAAGTAAGGACATCAACTCTGCAGCCAAGATAACCACAGTACATCAAGCCTCTTCTGGGAAAAAAAAAAACAACAAAAACCAACAAAATAAACCCACAGCCTGTCTTTTTGCCTCTACCTCCCCTACAAGCAATATTTACATGGTGTAGGATTTGGTAATCCTACTCCCATAGTTTTTTGGGATGCTAGCATTGAAAAGGCTCAAGGTCTCTGAGGTCTCCTGACGGGATGTTGGCAAAGGCAGCAAAACCTGCAAAATAAACCTTTTGGCACCAAACTAAACAGAACAAAAGGCTGAGGCTGGACTCTGGGAAAAGGCTCTCCTCCCACAGGGTGCCCAGGCACTGAACAGGCTCCCCAGGGAATGGTGACAGCACCAAGCCTGACTTCTAGAAGCCCCAGGACAACACTCTCAGGCACAGGGGGTGTTTTGGGGTGGTTGTGCAGAGCCAGGAGTTGGACTGGGTGATCCAGATGGGCCCATTCCATCAGGATATTCCATGGCTCTGTGACAACACACCACCACAGGAAGGAAATCAGGCCAGGCCACAGTGACTGTGCCTGGAATGGGAAGAACGCTCTCCCTCTTTCCAGCACAGCTTATCTTGACGTCTGTGGGAAGTCCCCAGCGCCTCCAATTCCCCTTACACACAGCGGCTTCCAACGTGAGCTGCGATGAAAAGCCTCGAGGGAAATCCTTCACCACAGAAGTGGTGGGATGAAGGAGAAAAAAAACCCAAGAAGCACCTTGAGTTTGAACAAGTGGATCAAAGGAAGAGCTTTTTGTTCCTTCAGAACTACCCCGTGCCACGTATTTTAATATACATTGCAATTGTCCCCATAAATATCTGTACCAAAGGCCACTTTACAGGACTTTGTGGCAGCTGTTGGTTTCCCAGAGCTCTGCCAAGTAATATCGTGGTGAAAAACACGAGTTAGGTCCAGGAAAAGCCATGCTCGGATAAAATTCAGAAAAAAAAAAATCAAACCCACACGATTTTCTGCAAACTAAATATTTCATTCCTAAAAACGGAGCATGAGACAAAAGTGAAAATGCAACTTTTGGCAAGGACTTGTTGTACTCAAAAAGCCACAGCTCAACAGAAAAAGCCCAGGTTCTCCTGAAAGTCCTCAAACATCAGACTTCCAGATCATGTGCTGGAATTGCATTAAGGAAAAAAAGCTCATTCAAATGCAAACTTAAGAGGAAAAAAAATGGGGAAAAAAAAAAGAATTTTCATTCTGATGTGAGAAATGGTTTGTTGAGCACTATTTACGCTGTAAGTTCTCTTACAAAAAACACCAACAAAAAACCATCTTTTGATTATTTAACTTTCACCAGTTGAAAGGTACTCAGAAATACTAAAACAGGAGATCCATTAATTTTTGTCTGTCAGGGATAAAAAAAAAAAAAAAGAAGGAATGTGGTCCATTTCTCAATTCCACTGTGCCAAGACAGGCCTGAATCATTACACTGTGGCCATGTTTATACTAAAACTCTTCTTTTTTTGCTCAGAACTTGGATTTCCACACCCAGTAGGCAACAGCTTTTTTTAAAGTACATTCCAACCTTCCCTCAAACAGCTCCAGTCAAAACATCACCAGATTTTAATTCTGTCAAGAATGTGAGCATCTCATTAAAGCCCTGCCTAATTATAGGTAACGTGCCCAGACCACAGATTCTGTGGTATCTTTATTTGGAATATTATTCAGAAGTAACTGCACCAACTTTTCACAAAAATTCTGAAATTTCTGCTTATTTAGTGTTATAGCAAAGAACTGTGTGTCCTCAACTAATTAACAGAGCCTGGGAAAAAAACCAGAAAGTACCAAATAAAGCCACAATAATCACTGGTGGTGAGAAAAAGATCAACCCAGGAGGAAAGAAATGTCATCAGCTCGTAAGAAAATTGAAAGTTTTAAAGAAATAAATATTCCAGTCACACAAAGGAAAGCCTGAAGTGTGAGTCAAACCCAGAAAGAAAAATAACATTTTGCACACTGTTTTGGGGAATTTTTCTGATTCTTCTGCTGCTTTCCGCTTTGGCAGGTTGCAGGTTTCAGAACGCTGTAAGCACAGCAAATCAATCTGCTCCTACTGAAATAAAACCCCAAACACCAGAGGCAAGAATTGCATCTGCTGAATGCAGGGAATGACCTTGAAGCAAAAAGGAAGCAGGATAAAGGGAAAAAAAGAGATGGACCTGCCTGTGGATAGATGAATTTTTTAAAAAGGGGCTTTATCAGACATCCAGTAGCCAGAGGCAAACATGCTCTGGAGCCCAGGTTCAGGAATATCCAAATAAATTGCATTCCCTGCAGCTGGAGACCAGAAAGAAGAGGAAGAAAGGTAAACTCCTCACCACCACTGTGCCTGGGGGCAGGAAAAGCAGAGATTTCTCGAAATTATTCAGCATCCCTGATGGAATTCTGATACATATGGCTATACACACATGTAAATACACATTATTTTACAGCTTTTTTTCTCCATCTGCTCCTCCTTCCACAGCTCCACAAGGCTCGTCCCCAACACAGAATCTTTTAGGGGATCTTGTAGATTTGCTGTATTTAAAACTGGAACTGCTGCTGGTCTCTACTCCAGACTCAGCCCCAGCTGCCATAAACCTTATCAGGAACCTGCCAACACAGCCAGCCAGATTCCAGGAGCACAAATTCCACCAGGGAGTACAAAGTATATCCAACAGCAAAAGCCTCCATGGAGCATAATTGAGCACAGAAAATGACATGTTAAAACGAGCAGGAACTGGCTGGCTGGCTATGGATGTAAATTCATTTATACTTTTACTTTCTTTTTTTAAATATCTGTGCTGCTCGCTCTGGCTTGTTGTGACAGGCTGAGGCATCGAAGGAGTTCTCTGTCCTCATCCGGGCACAGAAACACAAATCCTGCCCTGGAATTACTGCTTCCCTCACAACCTGCAGGAGGGACAGCCCAGCAACAGCATCCAAGGCAGGGAGGGCTCAGGTTGGTAAGGAAGAGCCACAAGATCTCCCCACTCGGCTTAGCACATCTTCAGTGGCTCTGCTGAACATTAAACAGGAAAGAATCTCAGAAATGGAGAGCTAATTAAAATTCACAAGGTCAGAACTGTATAAAGAAAGAGAGGAGATGAAGCACCTGGGAGAAAAAAAAAAAAAAAAACAAAAAAAAGAAGTTGACAAATTGGAAGGGAGAAGGAATCATCAGAAGGCAAAGCTTTGGAGAAGAGGGTGGAAGACAGAAAATCACAGAATATTCTGAGCTGGAAGGGACCCACAAGGACACCCCACAAAGGCAAGGCAGCAGAAGGAGAAAGGAGAATAACACAGAGAAATGCAGCTTTATCAAAAAGAAAGTGTCAGGAGGCAGAAACCACAAGGACAGAAGAGGGAAGGAAACAGAAGGAAGTATTTGTACATATATCCGCATCCCTATCAGGAGCACAAGTAGATTGTGAGCCTGCCTTTTTGGCAATTCCTTTTAAACTATGAAAGTGAAAAAAAAACAACCTGAAAAAACCAAATTCAGGAGTCAACAAATGAAAGGACTGTATTGTTATTCTGCCTCAGCCAGAAATCAGGCAATCTTTACATCTCATTTCAAATGACTTAAAAAGGATGAAGCAACATACATCAACACATCCAGACAGCCAAAACGAGTCAAGACTTAAATAAGGTGAATTTTCCAGAGCTGTAACTCACAAAGCAGCAGCTGTGCCTTCTACAGGGGCATCAGGCTGGGGTTACACAGTGACTTTAAACCCGTGCGAACCTGGGCTGCTGTTGAGCAGCTTTGCTTTCCCTCTCCTTCCTCAGGTGCTCATCATTCCTCCTCCCCCTCATGCCACACTGGACCAGGGACTGGATTTATCAAAAAACCTGGGAGAAAAGCCAGGGAGGGTTTGATTTCAGGTGGGTGAATTCCCTGATCCGCAGAACTCGCCCACCCTGTGCTGCAGCAGAATTAGTTGGGCCAGCAAACCTGGCCCTACATCTTTAGCCCAAATTAAAGTTAAAACAGATAAATGAGCACAATTTCATTCTCTCTAGCAAAACACAAATGTGAAGAAGTTTTAAAAAGGACATTTTAGGATACCTCAGCAAAACCTGAAAAGGCCTAACAAGTGCTTTGGAAAAGCAGACCCCAAGCCTTTGAAAAAGCAAGACCCAATGTTTAATGTAAAGCAATTATCACTTAATGAGTTTATAAAGTCTGCAGCACATAAATACCTCAAAGAAATGCCAAGCTGAATTAAAATGTGAATCATACAGAGTTCTTTACAATTCTGCAGGCACTGGTACACACACAAAAGGAAAGCATCCCGGTGTCTCAGCAAATCAAAAGCATTTGCAGACCTTGGCTGTGACTTACTTACTAGCATCAGTCAAATAAGGTAATCTTAAAACCAAAATAAAATGCATGAATATTGCTAACACTTCTGATAAATTCAGCCATTCATAGCCCAGCAAAAGAATAACTCACTGCCTAAAAGCATCCAAGGACTCCTTGCCATAAATGTTGAAGGGTTTCCGGATCACAGCAACAAAACCTACCTGTACCTGTCAAGGAAAAAAACTTTTTCTCCATCCCATTGGCAGAAAGACATTTTTTATGGTAATGCCAACACAGATCTCCCACACGAAGGAATGAGATAGCTTTAGTGAGCTACAGAAGACAAACACATGTCATGCCTAAAAGTAAGCCAAAGACCCTAAAAGCATCCTGAACCACTGCTGCCCAAATTTCCCAGTCACTGAGCAATGAAGCAATGTAACACAAAGAGCCAAACAGAGATTATAAACACAGAAATGTATTTTCAAATCTATTTGCTAACACATTTCAAACACATTTTTTATTAGAGTCTTGTCAGGGAAAGAGACTTCAGCTTCTTTGCTACTGAGCTTCCACAGAGGAACACAACACAGTTTGTTAAGACTGAAATGGATACTCGGTATTTTTTTAAAATAAATACTAGATTTTTACATAGTGTCAAAAGCCATCTAAAAAAAAAAAAGGGTAGTTACACTCATATACCTCAACCCTGACCAAGAATTCCCAGTTTTGCATAGAGATATCAAAGCCGCTGGAACTGCAAGCATGCTTTATGGGTTGGTAGACTGCCAAAAATCATCTGCTAATACACCAGACAATAGATGTATTCTGCTGGAGAACTTTCTGATCTTTTCCTCCTATCACTTCTCTTTAGCTGCACATAAAACCCAACCCAAGCGATACAAAAAATGTGATTTGAATGCTTGCATTTATCTGCCAACAAATGGAGCAATTATTCACAATAAAGTAACTTTTTCAAACATGCATTTTTAATCACTGGCTTGCAAGTGATTGCCAGTGTTTCCTGTTGCCATTGCAGCACTTCAATTTCTGGAATTCTGAGTACGAAGCCGTGTTCCTGCAGCGCCCAAAAGCTTCAAAAATGCTACCAAAGGGCCCAAACTCTTCCGAGTCTTGATAAACAAATGGCACTCTGCTCAAATTCCATACCTTTGGATAACAGCAGGGTGTTTTCTATAAAAACAAACCTTCCTTCTAGAGACAAAAAGATCCTCTGTGTGGTTCCAGCTTTCTGGAACGTAAATCCTGAATCCAGCCATCAGTTACAGGGGATATTAGGGCAAGGTTGACACCCAACTTCCCACAGGAGCATCACACCCTGACCAGCACCATGGAGCCCCCAAAGCTTTCCTCCTTCCCAATCCAAGGGCCTCTGCATCACACACCACGATCAGGGCTTGTTCAGTAAATGCTTTTAACCCCAGATTCCCTGGTTCTGATTCTCTTATCTGATATTTGAACAAATCACTGACACCACGGAGCTGTCATACCCCATCTCATCATCCCACGCTGAAGGAATGTTTAATCTGTAAATCCACGCAGCAATTCTGCAACCAGACTGCTGAACACACTCAGTGACCATGGGAGTGAATTAAACATATTAACCCGGCTTCCTAATCCCCAACACTAAAATTCAGAAATTTAATTAACTGCAGAAATTAAATTACATTAAAGGAAAATATTTTAAGCCAGCATTTTCACGTTTTCCTGGGTTTGTATCCACAGACTTATGACATCTTTCAGCAGAATACAGAATGAAGTGATCATAAGCTCCCGAAAAATAGCAAGTGCTAACAAAACCTGGGCTGGAGCAGCAGTACCCGGCCTAGATGCTCTAAAAATAAGTTTCCATCTAAGGGGGGAAAATTTCTTGGATCAGTCTGTTACTTATTACTCAGCATTTGCCGAGTTACGCACTCCCCAGAATAATCTCAGTCTGAGGGAATGAACGCTGTGATCTTTCCCACACACAAAACAAGTGTTTCAACACCCAGAAAAACAAGGGGGAGAAAAGGCTCCAGCCTTGACATTCTGATTTATGGAGGACGCTGATAGTGGGACAAACAGAACTTCATCTGTCAAAGCCAAACGCTTGCATTTAATATACAAACATCAAGCAGGAAATCTCATCTAAATAATTAACATGTGGTCTATCCACTGCCAAAAAGAGCAGGGCAGCAATGGACTTCTGCTGAATATTTTACAGGAAATGGAATGATTAATCCTCCACATAATGCCAGGTACCCACTCCCATCATATTTTGTTAAAAGCAAACCTTTAATTTCAGGAGAAACAAATCACATTAGGTAAAAGGAATAATGAAACCCCCACAAGTGATGTCGTGTGGATTTTCTCTATTGTTTTGAACCCATGCAGAGTTTTAAATTATAAATGCAAATATTTTCTTGTAACTTTCTGGTAAAAAATGCAATCTGCTCAAAAGTGCTTTTCAAAGCTATCTCCAGTGAGACATAAATCATCAGTGGCTTTAAAATATTTTAGTAATTTTAGCAGCCTTTTACAACTGGCAAATCAAAGTCTCAGTGTATTATGTAAATAAATATTGCTGAAAAGACCAATGATTTTTGGATGTTGTTTGTGAGTTTCTTTTAACATTTCCCCCATTGAAGAGAAGAAAAAATGGTTTGCATTGTGTTAGCTCCAGTTATAATTTCCAGCTGTGTCAAAACTTTAACAGCCTTAAAGCAGGAAATCCAAAGAGGAAATTCCATCGTCAGTTCCTGAATTTTGTAACTCAAATGTTCTTCCAAAAACTGGACCTTAAAGGAATTTTGGTAACATTTTCTGTAGTCTTACCTGATATCTTCCAGTAGGTCACATTCTGCCTGATGCTTGGCCTGAAGTTTTGTCATCTGCTCGACCTGAATGTTTTTCAGCTCTTGTGTAACTTTCACCTACAAAAAATCCAAACAAACCCAAGGACCACTTATATTTTCTGTAGTTCAAGTCACATTTCAACAAGAAAACAAACAAACCAGTCCAAGGACCACTTATACTTTCTGTAGTTTAAGTAAGTCACATTTCAACGAGAAAAACAACAAACAAACTGGGAAAGGTTTCAGAAGGTTGGCTTTACACTTTTAGTACTGGTGTAGTTTTCCTTTGAGCCTTGTGATCCTGCACAGGTAAAATTCCAATACTTTGGGAACCTACTTGGTAACTGGCAGAGAGCACCAATGGCACAGGTATTGGGAATGATTTGGTTTTGGAAAGGAGTCTTGGAATTGTTTTGTTCTTGTTTTTTATAAAACAAGAGGTCTTGGCATTTAAGCCCTCTAGTGATCACAGGGAATGCACATATTGGCCTAAAAATAATCACCAATATCTCTGAACACATTATGCATTCATGAGGACAGAAATGCCAAACTGTTACTGCAGAGGGATGAGAAATTCACAGAGGAAGAGGGCACCCATCTCCCTCTTCTTCACTAGCCAGGCAAGAAAAAAAAATCCTGGATCTCATCAGCTTTTCTCTTTAACTCTGAAAACCATGCCTCAGCAACAAGCACCCTTCAATCACAACATCACATAAAGACAAGTTTTTCACATGACACCAAAAAAATAAATAACTGACTTTAAGCAGAAAAAGCATCTATTTTTAACACGAACTTTCAGTATTTTTTGTTTTATCTGTATATAAAAAAAAAGCCCAACTCAAAATAAATAAACCCACACGACACAAGCCAGGTAATGGAAATAAGCTCAAATGAAACACTACAGGCAAAATCTACATGTAAAATAAATAAACCACCAAACGCGGACTAAAATTGAAATAACTGAAATTAAATTGGTTCTGTTTGACAAAAGCCGAGTCGGGCCCTAAAATAAGAGGCTGGGAGGCAGGAATGAGCCAAGGAGAGACCTTCACTGCAGCTGCCTGCCAGGACTGCTGGGGAGCTCTGGGCATGACAAGGGAATCCTGTTTATGCTCCCTCCTCTCCTGGTCACTACTGCAGGGGTTTGCCAGGTGGAAAACCGGGCAATCTCCTCTGCCCACGGAGAAATCCCAGTGCCACATCGAAAATCTCCGCGGGGCTGCAACCCACCACGGCCCAGAGCACCGCGGACACGGAGCAGGCACAGACCCCAGCCCCAGGGAGCCTGCAGGCAGCAGCCCCTCCATCCTCTCCATCCTCCCCAGCCCTCCCTTCTCCCCACTCCCCGACCGTTCCGCAAAACCCCCAAAACGACCAGCCCCGAAATCACCACGGAGCAGCTCAAGACCCCGCCACAGCTCGGGTCTCCCAGATACCAACCTGC
>VXBQ01017760.1:602442-612449 GCA_013400175.1 Phainopepla nitens | reverse complement strand
CCAGTGAGAAGAACACAAACTCATAGCCATCAAGGCCTTACAGTTCCCTGCAGCAAGAGCTCAGCACATGTCCACAGAGGCAAGTCCAGCATCTGAAAGAAAGAAAGAAGAAGAAAAAGGTGATTTATTGTGTTTCAAAGTCACTTCAAATTCTCAAACCCAAACCAACCTTTGCTTTGATTTTGGTTGCGTGCATCATGAGCAGTGGGNTGGTTGGGTGCATCATGAGCAGTGGGCACAGCTCATGTCATTCGTGCTGATGTGAGTGATGCTTTCTGGGGGAAATCAGCTGATTTCCAAATTTCACTGCCTGCCCCACGCCTGATCTGCACAGGAGAAAGCCTCTTCCATGAAGGGATTTTGCTCCATCTAATCCCATTCTCCCAGTCTGTTCCGTGAGGATATTGCCAAGCTGGGGCAGCACAGGCAAACACAGCCCTCAGCACTCCCTGCTCCAAGCACAGCTCTGGGCTCCTTTGCAAACTGCCTCTGCCATGAGGTTTTCTCCAGGAGAAGTCAAGGAATTGCTCATAGCAGGTGGAGATTAAGTTATCACAAAGGGAAGAAAAGGATAAATATTCCTGTAAGAGCCCTTGGGATCTGCTGGGCTGAACTGGGAAGGGAACATTCATTCCCTGCAGTGCAAATACACAACAGCCTCACACACAAAGCACAGACTGCCAGGTGGGTCTGACAGCACCACTCTGACAGAGCTCCTTGTCCTTCTCCCTCCCAGTGACTTCTGCCAGCAAACTCTGAAGCTGACGAGCCCAAAAGCTCTGTCCTGCTGCTCTGGAACAAAAGGATCCTCCCAGGGATGAGGCACATTCCCAGCAAACAGCCCCAGCTCAGGCAGCTCTGGAGCTGTGTGTGGGGCTGGCAAGGGCTGCCAGGAGGAGGCAGCCCCCCGGTGGGGTGGCAGTGGCAGTGCCAGCAGCAAATCCCCCCGGTCTGATGGCACCAGGGAGAGACAAAGGCCAGCAATGCCACGGGAGGTGCAGGGTTAATTCTGCTCCCTGTGCTGCCACGTGCCAGCAGGAATCTCCAGGGGGGACAGAAACTCTCAGGTGCACAAAAAGCAGCATCTGTCACCCTGACCCTGCTTAAACTCAGCGTGTGGGGCCAACCCCTCCAGACAAACGCTGACTGACCTGGATCAGTCCCAGACACAGCCCCAGTTCTCACCTCCAGCCTGCTCCCAGCACATTCCTGACAGAGGCCAAAGGCCCCTTGGGACTGGGCTCTCTCCGTGTCCCAGGCTTTGGGGACTGCAGGGACCAGGGCAGGGACAGCCTGAAACCAGGGCAGGTCCCTCTGGATTTGGGACACTCTGGGGACAGCTGGGGACTCACCCCACACCACGGGCAGGACCAGGGGTCCTCCAGTGCAGGCCAGCAGGGCTGGAGCCTGTTGGGTTTGGCTGCTCAAACACCAAAGCTCTTGGCAAAGATGGCACGAGTTAAGTGTTTTTTCTTGTGCTGAAAGAGAAGAGAAAATGGAAATTAAGTCCACTGTGGAAGGCAAAGGCTGCTGGCTTTCCCACTTCTGTTGTGATTGCTCACTATTGGGTTTTATCCATAAAGAATGAGAGGTGACACCAAATAAAAGTGCCCTTTTTCAACATTTTCTTCCCTACATTTTTTCATACATAAAAAAGGATGCCCATTTTTTCTTATTGCATTCTTTGCCTAATTTTAACAGAACCATCTTCATTCCAGGCCCCACTTGTGAGTTATTCCATGCTTTGCCATCAGACTTTGGACAAAGGAAGGGAAGGATCTGTTCCACACAGGTGTCATCCAACAGGGCCAACCCCTGTGCCAAGCTCAGCCTGGGCTGAGCTGCCTCACTTTCCCATTCTGGATTCTGGCTCCAATCCAGTCTGAGTTTTCTCCTATTTTCCATGTCTAGAGACAGGAAATTGTCCTGGTCAGAGTGTAAGACCTTAAACTGCTCATTGGTCTGGGGGGCTGTGACTGGGATTCCAGCAGGGAATTCATTGTTTTACAAACATAAACTATTCCAGGGAGCAGCACTGACAAGGTTGGGAGCTGCTGCTTCACCACATGGTGTCAGCAAAAGAGAGGAAACACAAAATGTGTATCCAAAAACAAGGATAAAATGATTCCTCCTGCTTTTGGTGGGACCAAGGAAGGAAGGAAGGAAGGAAGGAAGAACACCTCTGCCTCACCTGCTGGGGACAGCACAGGTCCAGCTGCTCCTGGGGACTGGGAATGTGGCTGGAGCCAAAAGCACTTCCCCAGGCTGGAGGGGCTTTCCTAAAGCACCATCTCTGGGAAGCAAAGGGCTATGGAAGAAATGGAGTGGGAATTTACAATAACAATCATAATGGTATTGGGAAAGAGCAACAACGGAGCAACAATAATTCCAAGGGAGCAGGAGGGATGCTGAGCTTTAAATGGGGTTGAGTGAAGCAGCATCTCCTGGAGTTCTAAAGCACAGCTCAGCTCTGGGATTACAGGAGCAGTGCAAGCTCCTGTCCAATCCCTGGATTTGCCTCCTGCCAGCACTCAGCACCTTGGCAATGTCTGGGTGCAAGTGCTCCAGTGCTGCTGCCTGGAGGGATTGGGAAATGGGCATTAAACCCTTCCCACAGGGCTGGCTCTGAGCTCTGCCTGGGGAAAGCATTTGGCACGCCTGGCATTTCAATGAAATCAGTTTCCATAGCTTTGGAATACACTGAATAAACCCAGGGCACATAAATGAACCTTTTTCCATAAGGACAGCCCCAGGGAATACACAATTATTCCTATGCCTGGTCAAGCAGACCAGCAGCCAGTTTTAGGGGAGAGATTCCAGACTCTTGTCTCCCTCCCTGGCTGTAAAACACTTCCAGAGGCTTTGGAGTGTTGGATTTGGATACTTCATTTAAATTCCATTCCTACTAAGGAATTGGAAGTGTCCTCAAGGCACCTCCACTCACACAAAATACTTGAATTTTAATTCCTTCACCACCCAGGAATTTGGATGTCCTTTTGTTAGGAACACCCCACCTCTGCTTCCTTAGGTGCCTCCATGTGGGAGATAAAACAAAATAAATGTGGACAAAAGTTTGGAATGCTGCTTGTAAGTCAAGTTACTTGCTAGGAAGTGGTACCTGGGGCTGTTTAAACACAGCCTGGCCCTTCAGGGCTGCAGACTCTGAGCTACACAACTTGGGAGCTGGCAAGTAACAGCAGCTGAGGTCTCATCCCAGCTGTACACAAAACCAGGGATTGGATACCTGCAGGCAGGTTTGGGCCACTTCAGAAAGCTTCAATCCCTGTTTTTCAGAGATTCCATCAGGGACAATGACCTTTCCACAAATCTCTTTTAAGGCACATTAGAACCTGAGTAAGATCATGAACTCCTTTGTTCCACTGGCCTCACGCCCGGATTCCAACGGGTCAGACAAGTCCCTCTCCTCCTGCCTGGCCCTGTGCCTTCCCCAGCCTTTGGTGGCCGCTGGCTCCATCCTCCCACACCTCCTCATCTTCCTCCTCGGCAGGGCTGGCTTCCTCATCCTGCAGAGCAAACACAGGGACAGTCACCAGCCCGCTCATGCCACACCTGGGCAGCAGGGACAGACTGGTGGGAGCCTCTGGATGGTCACCCTCTGCTGGGCACCATCCCCGCTCCTGGGGCATTCCCATCACACGGGCAACATCTGCTTCCAAATGGATTGCTGGAACAGTCAGGTAGATTTATCATGCTGGATCTGGAACACAAGGATCTGTAACATCGAGTTATTCTCACACAGAACACTTGGTTGCAGGGACACATTCCCATTTTTCTTGCCCAGGTTCCATGAGTAAGACAGTGTTATCTTTCCCCAGAGCTGTGACTTCAGCTGGTTGGGGAAGGCTATTTGGTCTTTGGATGCATTATTAAGACTGGTGGATCCAACCTCTTTATCTCCACCAACAGGAGTGACATGAGGTAGACCTCCTCTTTTCACAATTGTTTTTAAAACTGGCAATATCAATAACTGTGCTACCCTGCCATGGAGTTGAATAATCACGTCTTGTTCGCTATTGTTCTGTGTGGAAAAGTGTAAAAGAAGTGTAGTCTAGTCTCTGACACAGAATAAATAATGCACTCAGAGAAGGGTGTTTGTTGCTGAGGAGTATCCTCTACCCATGAATGTTGTGGAAAGTGAATTTTCTACCAGGATCAAGGATGCTCTGACATCTCCCTGTGGCACTGGGTTCTCCTCTTGCCTGATGTGGTGATCAGAGACCACAGTTAAGTTTTTCCTCCTCTGCTCCTGAGTATGCCATCAGGTTTTCTATTTTCTTGTCCTTGGGGAGTTTCGTGGAGGAGGTATGTGTCAAAGCAGACTTGGACACTGTGATTTGGTTCATAAATCTGAGGCTTGCCCTTCTGAAAAGAGCTTTCTCCTTTTCCCCTGGGCCTGTTCCCAACCAGCTGTAATGCAGCACATCCTACAGGGAAAATGGGTGGGGAAATACATAGGGCAGAGTCAATACAAGGATTTGCAGCAAGTCATTAAAGATGTTTTAAAAGCTGAAAGTGACAAGTGAAGAAGGGAATTGTCTGAGCCAGTGCTCAGCTCCAGTGCTTTCCTTAGGAAAGGATGTAATGGAATAAAAAAATAATCCTGGCCTGTGTGGTACCTACCCAGAGGGAGGTCACAGCTCTATTCCTGGCAGAAGGAGCAGAACAGAAGGAACTTAGCTGCTGACAGCTAAGTGGTTCAACACTTGGTTGTGTTGCAGCAATAGGCAAGGGCTGGACCTGGGGCCTTCTCTCATTTCCTGTTCTGAGAGAAGGAACATTGGTGTCTTCAGGTGGGTTTACCCAGAAGCTGTGTGCAAGAGGAGAGAAGAAGAAATTTGTCAGGCCCACCCATAATAAAGATCCTTCTAATGTTGTCCCCCTTTATCAACAGCAAAATCAAAGCATTGACCTTTCCTGAATGATTTTTGCCTGATTCTATGCCCATCTGATAATTTACAAGACACTGATAGTTACAATATTACCTGCAGTTTCCTGGAGCCACCAAAGAGCCAATACCTGCAGGGTGTTATTCCCTGACAGCAGAGTCAGAAAGAAACAAACTGCAGGATACTCTTGTCCAAGCAATGAGCTGCTTTCCTTCACCTGAGAGAGCTTTGAGATGCTTCTTGGAGCCATTTTGCCAGTCCTGGCTGCGGGTAAGGCCACAAAAATGTAATTGACTCTCAAGATGCATTTTGGCCCCTTTTATATAGACCTGTTTAAAATACAGATCTAAAACATTGGGAGGGTTCTGGGGTATTGTTTTCCAAACAAAAGCTTTTCTTCTAAAGAAAGAAACAAACAAACCCAAAATTACTTGTTTTCAAAATACTGAAATGCAATACTTAAGGTCTGATTTTCAGAATTGCCTTCTTATTTCTTTATCCATTATTCCTTCTCAATTATGGTCTGGGCTTACCATTCCACAGGAGTTATGTTTCTCAGTTAATCCATCCCCAAAGCCCTCTCTGAGGGTCCCTTGTCAAGACTTGTAGCTCTAGGTGAATAGAATACACCCAAGATATTTACTGCAGGGCCAGCGAAGGAGCCGTGCAGTCAGAGCCAGTAGATGGCAGTAAAAGGTGGGGCATTAGGAAAAAAATCAAACCTGTAACGGGGAAGCAGCAGGTGGGTTCTCCTTTCACTGCCGAGACTTCCCCGGCTGGTGCCGTGCCGTTTCCATGCACAAAGGAATGGTTTCTTGGAGAGCCATTTTTGTCTTGTCTCGTGCCTTTTTCCCTGGGTGTTTTGGGCACACCGGGAACACCAGCATATCTGCCCAGTAAAATCCTATTTTCATGATTTAACCCTACAAAGAAGATTCCCTAAGGAGGAGTTGCACGCACAGTTCCCAGTCCACAGGCAGGATGACACACGAGCTGCTGGAGGTCAGCTCCTCCTCAGCACTAATATTGGAGGTGATCCAGAAGCTGCACAACAGCTGATGGAGAAAGGGAAGAGTGGAATGTGCACAGCCAGCTAAGGGACTGAGAACCTACTCATCCCCAGTAATGTCTGGGCAGCATTTGGATTAATAAAGTGAATTTTACAGAGAAATCATCCTGGGACCTTGAGGCAGTGTGGTGGTCAAAGCCCAAAGTGCACTTTGACACAAAGCCAAACCTCGGGGAGCAGAACTCGCTGGTTTGTTCTCCTCACCTTTCACCTCATAAATGCCCTCTGATTATCACATGTAGTATCATGCTCCAGCTATGGCATGGATCATAGTTTTGTAAAGTGCAAGGAAAATGAACACTACTATTATTATTATTATATAATAAGCAATCAATATAGCTAGTGCAATTAAAATACATTAAAAGTCTAAATATATCCTGTTGGTCCTTTTCCTTTCCTTTTCAAACCCATCACCACTTGAGAGCCTCAGAAAAATTTGCATGGGAAGGTCAACAAGTCCCGTTCCCTGCTTAGAGCAGGGCTAACTTCAAACTTGGATAAAATTACTGATTTTCTTTTAGGGCTGAGAAATCTGATAAAACCCTGTAACTGGGGCAACCAAAAAGCTCTTGAATGGCAAGGAAAGTCTCAGTCATGGCAGCTCCTTAAGCCATTCACTGACACCATCACTCAAATGCTTCTGTGCCCATCACAGGCTCAGTAAAAATCTCACATCTGCTGCCCACGTGATGCCTGACCTGCACTTTGCATTGTGCTTGTTTAAAACATAACTTGCAGTGTGTAAAGCAGGAATGCACTGGGATACCCAGACAGGTTATCTGCAGTGTCTTGTCTCCTGCCACAGGTTCTGTTTGCTCTGTGCTGGGGAGCTGGCTTTGTTTGCCAGGTGCTTTCTGAAGTTTGGGGATCAGCAGGGCTCTGGAGGAGCGTTCAAAGTCAATACCAGGCTAAGGTGAGGATTACAGGAGATCCTTGTGGGGCTGGGCTATGAGGTTGGAATTGATCTATTTGAATTGGATCTGCCTGAGGTTAACTGACAGTGCTGGAACAAGGGCTGTGGCTGAATGGCAGATCTGACCCTTAAGGTTGTGTAAGTGCCTGGACAGCTGCAGGGAAGCAGCAAAGCCATCGGGTTTTGGTCTCCATTTATATACATTTGTGTTTGTGTCATGTACAAACAGAGCCATTCAAGCCTTCCCTGCAGGCAGAGTTGGTTTTGTGCTCCCACCATAGGGTGCAGGGGCCTTATTGACTCATTCCTGACTTGGGAAGTAGAATGGGGAGGGCAAGGAGCAGAGATGGAATGGACAGGTGGAAGAGAGAGCCCAGCAGGGCTGTGCTTCCTCATCTTGCTGTCCCTGAGGAGGATGGCACGTCCCTGAGGAGGATGGCATCTGCTTCCCACTGGCACAGTCCTCCAGGAAGCGGCTCCCAAGCCCTTCTTCATGTACAGAACAGCAAACCTGGACTTCCCATGCTGCAGCAGGGGCAGGGGCCTTGGCTGTTGCTGCTCATGTACCCACAGGAAATGTCTTGTTAGCATCTGAATATTGTAAATGCTTCATTTTCTTATGTGCTTTAGTGAATAATAACAATTTAAAAAGCACATTTCCTTCTGAGCACTTTAGTGCTTGTCTGCTCTAAAGGATGTGGCTGGCGAGGTGGAAAGGAAGAGAAAAAAACAAACCAAACCCAAATCCAGCTGAAAATAAAGTGCTGTCCGTCAGTGGAAAGTGTTTTCAGAATTGTACCCATGTGTTCTGGTTTTGTGACCAATTTTCCCACCTCAGAGTCCTAAAAGCTCAGCTATACAGTTTAAGCAGAGCTGTGCCTGATGCCAGCAGCTT
This sequence comes from Phainopepla nitens, assembly GCA_013400175.1. Taxonomy (NCBI): domain Eukaryota; kingdom Metazoa; phylum Chordata; class Aves; order Passeriformes; family Bombycillidae; genus Phainopepla; species Phainopepla nitens. The sequence goes on along the minus strand of VXBQ01017760.1, from coordinate 604,665 downwards.
GGAGCAGTGCCTGCTGTCAGGGAGGGGGGTGGCAGTGCCACAGGTCACTCTCAGCACTGTGCAGGACAGGACTATAACCTGCTCTGCAAGATTACTCTGCAGTGAGGCAAATAATCTCTCAAGGCTTTTCCTACTACATGCAAAAGATAAACAACCAAAAGTTATGAACTCTATCAAAAAGGTTACATGCTCACCTCATCATTCAGGAATCAACACTTATCACTAAGTTAGGTGAGGAATTTTTTAACATGTCTCAGGAGAGGAGACACTTGGTACTAAATCCAATTAGCAGATTAATTTCATTCAGCAGTTTAGATTCCACATAACCACTTAAGTTTGCAGTATGTAACTAGGAATGTATCTTTACTAAAATTTTAAAATAATAAATAGACAATCCATATCAAAAATTGGATGGAATAACTAATAAAAAAATTGTAACTGAGGCAAGATAACCACAGTTCTTCAAAGTGTCATTTGGGGAACTTACCATCAACTTAAATGCACATGGTATATTATATTTACTTAGATGTGTCTTACCTTTAAAGATGTTTAACAAGTCAAAAAAAATATCCCTGAAGTTGGTGATGTGAGCTATATTGTCCATAACATGAATAACACAGAATTAATTAATTCATGGTAGAGCTGTGAGATTAAAGCTGCTGATGTTTCTGACTCTCCTCCCTCTCTGTCTTTGCAGGTCAACAAGGCTTCCCTGCAGCGTTCTGGAGTCCTCTGTGCCTGAGCTGGCTCTGTCCCACAGACCCCCTGAGAGTGGCAGCACACAGTGTGGCTTTGGTGATATCAGCACCGAGTTACTGTGGCACCTGCTGTGACTACAAGGAGAGACAGATCTGCTTGAGGGACCTCAATCCACCTTAGAATCTTGCAGGGGGTGAGTTCAGCACAGGGAACTGTCTGAGGCACTCCATCCTCAGGCTTTCCACCCTCACCACGTGTGGGTGCTACTTTCTAATTCTCTTGATACCAGTACAGAAAAAGCATCACAATGACCTTTACAGAACTACCTGGGGTCTCTTAGACAAAGTACTAGTGAATTTCAGAAGCTTGTAAAATATCTTCTCTGTGAGAGGCCCTTTCCTTGATACACATTCTACCCCACTGCAAGCACAGGTTTTGGGTTCCCCTCCCCTCCACAGACTGGGTCATCCAGCTGTCTCAATAATCAGTTCCAAAGCTTTGCCCCCAGCCCGCTCTGCACCACCTTCTGTGCCTCACATGCAGCAGATTCCTGGGCTCCCCCAGCAGCTCAGAAGCCCCAGGTCTCTGGTCTCTGGGGAAGTTGTTTGGGGTGGTGACACAAACAGTCAGTGCTGGCCCCATGGCCTGGGGCAGCCACAGAGGGGCACAGACCGAGCACTGGGACAGGGATCTGTGCTGAGTGCTGTCCCCACCCTGGACACTGAGCATGGCAACCCAGAGCTGTGCCCTGACCCTGGAGCTCCTGGCTTATCCACAGGAGTCAGGGAGTCAGGCATTAGTTATCCTGGCAAGGATTTTAAAAATTAACAAAAACCAAAACCAAGACCAACCAAAAAAAAAAAAACCAAACCCAAAAAACCCCCAAAAAACCAACCCTAGTACAATCTTGCCATTTAACTGGGACTTTTAACATCAGAAAAACAAGGTGCTTCCACTCCAGCATCCTGAGATCCCAAAAATGCACCTCTGGGAGTCACAGGCAAGTAACACCACAGGGGGGCTGGTTCCTGTGTCTTTGCTGACTTCTGTCTCAGGAAGTGGTACCTCTCTGTCCCAAGCTGGCATGTCAAAAAGCTGCTGCTGCTCAAAGCCACGTCGTGCAGGCAGCCCACAGGTCTCCATCCAGGCAGCCGGAGGGGCACGAGCCTGTGGCAGTGCTCAGAAATGCACAGCACCTCTGTCCTAAGGCCACACTTTGCAACTCAAGTCTGTGGCTGTGCCTGCTGGACAGATTCCTGCTGCAGGCTGTAAGCTCAGCTGAGTGCCAGGAGATGAGTTCTGGACAAGATGGAATAGAAGCATTTCTGTCAGGGAACTGCAGGAGGTCAGCAGGCCCTGCAATCACAAAGCAGCCTCTGGTCTGTGGAAGACAGGTAATACAGAGAATGGAGAATGAAGGAAGGGATGAGTTGCTCCATCTCCAGCAAGGAAAAGGCAATACTTTTAACTCACTGCCTGCTCTGCATGTTGAATAAACAGAAAAAAAAAAAAAAAAAAAAAAAA
>VXBQ01017760.1:544864-602434 GCA_013400175.1 Phainopepla nitens | reverse complement strand
AAAAAAAAAAAAAGCCAAAGTAAATCCAAACAGCCAATACACAAAAAACCCGCAAAAAACAAACCAGACAACTTACCTTCAAGGGTGGCTGTGGATTAGGCACTGAGTGTTCTCTACTTCAGGGAGCAGTGCAGGTCCTTACTCAGACCCAGCAGCAGACCAGCACTCTGAGCAGCACTGGCTCCCCTGGCCTGATTCTGTTTATGTCCTAAACTCTCAGCAGTTTCATCTTGACAAAATCCATCCAAGGGCCACAGATTCCTTCCCTGGTACCACTGTCCATGGTATGCTGTGCTGTCATTTTCTTTGCCATGAGAATGAACACCAACTTGTTCAAGAAATTTTGAAAATACCCCCCATATCCTATTCTCCCCTTAATGGTGATTGTCCAGGCCCAGGGCAGAAGCAGTGGTCTAAATAAAGGAAGTCATCAGAATAAACCATGAAGGGTGATAATTTTTCCAGGGAATAGAGGTGGTCTCTCATTCTTCAGGGAGTTTTTGATTTGAGTGGAGTGCAGAAAGAGGGCAGGCACAGGGGGAGAACAGCAGGAGTGGTGGGAAAGTGGCTCACAAGTGCTACTTTGCCAGTTGTACCTCAGTGTGGCACTATCACATCTTGCTGGTGGTTCCCAAGAATGGCCAGAACACGTATTTGTGTTCCCAGAGCACAGGGAACCCCTTAAGAATTGCTTCCATGGCAGCTGGTCTGACAAATAGGTATGTGGAGGAACACTGTTATAGGAGTATGCTCAGAAACAAACACACAGAGCCTGCCCTGCATTGGGAGCCCTCTGATCATGTGCAAATGAAAGCAAGTGATGGGGGGGGTTGCTGGTTTGCAAATCAAAAACCAAGGACTCCCAATTCACAGTGACCCAGAACACAGTTCCAATTTGACACAAAGACAATTTCATAATGAGGACAGTCAGATATTGGAGCAGTTTGCCCACAGCAGCAGTGGAAACTCTCTCCTGGGAGGTTGTCAGCAACACTCAGCAACCTGTTCCAAGTTCAGTGTTGAGCAGGAGATGGGACTGAAGACATTTGGAGGCCCTTCCTCCCTGGCTGATCCTGTCAGTCCCTGTCAACTCCCCCTTTTCTGCACAGCCATTCTGAAATGGAGGGGTTCTTCCTGTATTATTTGGCGATACACCTTTTTTGGGCACAAGGACTGCTCCATGAGCTGATGAAGCAATGGCAAAGCAACTTTCTCCTACTCTCACCTATCCAACTGCCACAGCAAGTTTTGGGCTCCTGCAGCTGGCCAGAGAGCCCTGCCAGAGCCTATAAATACAAGGGAGAACCATTTGGGATTATCTCCTGAGAACAGTCTGTTCTTTGGCTGATTTGATAACCAGAAACTGGCACTTGCATCTGCCTGGGGTTGTGTGGTATTAGAGCTTCAGTGGACACCTACTTTTTCAAAGCTCCAAAACAGTTGCTGCCATTTCCAATACTCAAAGCTATTAGTTCTGTAAAATTCTATCAGTGCTGTTGGCCAGTTTATCAAGCTCCTTTCTTGTTTGGTTTCTCCTCATGGTGCTGCTGAGAAATGGTACAATATAGGTACAGTCCCAGGTCAAGCCAGCTACATCTTCACTGCTTTTCAGTGCCAAAGGGTCCCTTAGGTAGGTACAAATTCTGCTTGATGCCCTTTGGAAAGTTTGGTCACACTAAGCAAAGTTTGTCTCTGCTCACAGCTATGGTGTAAATGTGTTGCCTCATGACAACTGCACTTCATCAGGTTTCAGGCCAGCCCTCTGCACATGGTAACCTCAAAGGCACAGCATGGTCACAGATGTATCACTGCAGTATAAGTAATTCATACAGAAAAAGCCNGGGGGGGTTGCTGGTTTGCAAATCAAAAACCAAGGACTCCCAATTCACAGTGACCCAGAACACAGTTCCAATTTGACACAAAGACAATTTCATAATGAGGACAGTCAGATATTGGAGCAGTTTGCCCACAGCAGCAGTGGAAACTCTCTCCTGGGAGGTTGTCAGCAACACTCAGCAACCTGTTCCAAGTTCAGTGTTGAGCAGGAGATGGGACTGAAGACATTTGGAGGCCCTTCCTCCCTGGCTGATCCTGTCAGTCCCTGTAAACTCCCCCTTTTCTGCACAGCCATTCTGAAATGGAGGGGTTCTTCCTGTATTATTTGGCGATACACCTTTTTTGGGCACAAGGACTGCTCCATGAGCTGATGAAGCAATGGCAAAGCAACTTTCTCCTACTCTCACCTATCCAACTGCCACAGCAAGTTTTGGGCTCCTGCAGCTGGCCAGAGAGCCCTGCCAGAGCCTATAAATACAAGGGAGAACCATTTGGGATTATCTCCTGAGAACAGTCTGTTCTTTGGCTGATTTGATAACCAGAAACTGGCACTTGCATCTGCCTGGGGTTGTGTGGTATTAGAGCTTCAGTGGACACCTACTTTTTCAAAGCTCCAAAACAGTTGCTGCCATTTCCAATACTCAAAGCTATTAGTTCTGTAAAATTCTATCAGTGCTGTTGGCCAGTTTATCAAGCTCCTTTCTTGTTTGGTTTCTCCTCATGGTGCTGCTGAGAAATGGTACAGTCCCAGGTCATGCCAGCTACATCTTCACTGCTTTTCAGTGCCAAAGGGTCCCTTAGGTAGGTACAAATTCTGCTTGATGCCCTTTGGAAAGCTTGGTCACACTAAGCAAATTGTCTCTGCTCACAGCTATGGTGTAAATGTGTTGCCTCATGACAACTGCACTTCATCAGGTTTCAGGCCAGCCCTCTGCACATGGTAACCTCAAAGGCACAGCATGGTCACAGATGTATCACTGCAGTATAAGTAATTCATACAGAAAAAGCCTTCACTGGAAGAGAAAGATCAAGCATTCAAATGCTTCTCCCAGCACATGGAAATGAAGTTTAGGATCTACATTAAAAACCAGTTGATGAAACCAGTTCAGGTTATTTTATTTAGTACTAATGCAGTTTGTCCTGATAATACCATGAGGCATAACCACTTCAAACAGGTGAGGTTTCATGGAGTGCTCCACTCTTGGAAGTGTCTACATCCCAACACCACTGCCCAGTGCACAGCCAAACTCCTGCTGTATTTGTGGATTTACAAGCAGCAACACTCAGCTGTGTGAGGATGCTGTTTGCACCAGCCATGCAGGGACCTGCACAGCTCCAGCTCCATGTAGCATCCCACTGCAAACCCCCTGCATTTGCCACAAAATGTTTTATCTCTGCCAGGGCAGCCAGATTTCAGTGTTTTCTGCATACAGATTCTAGAAGTGTCTGTCACCACAGTACTTCACAGTTGATCTGGTTTTTTTTACCTTGCAGGCTTGGAGATTCAAGTGTCAGGATGACCTAGCTGAGGTAACAAGTGACTTGGATGTTCAGAGAGTTCTTGCCAATGTCTCTCATAAAAACTGAAGTAAACTGCTATGAAATAAATGAACATTTAATCAATTACTGACTACAGTTATAAAAAGTGGGGGGATACCTGTGTGCCTCCCAGAGGGATTCCTGTCTGGACTTCTAGATTTATTACAGGGTTAAGTAGAAGGGTGGCAGTTGATTATTTATGGATTATTTAATAAGTTACTTATGATCACAGAAGTGTAAAACAGCTGCAGAAGTACCTTACAGAGTTCTGGTTGGTCTCCTTGCCCTGAGGGACAGATCATTGCCCACCAGGACGCCCAGGTCCTTCTCCTGAGAGCTGCTCTCCAGCAGGTCACCCCCAGCCTGTCCTGGTGCCAGGGTTATGCTTCCCCAGCTACAGGACCCTGCATTTGTCTTTTCTGGATTTCAGACAGCTCCTCTGCCCATCTCTCCACCCTGCTGAGGTCCTTGGGAAGGGCTGTGCAGCCCCCAGGGGGATTGGCTGCTCCTTCCAGCTCTGTGTCACCACTGACCCCTTCACCCAAGGCACTGATGAATATGTTAAACAATTAAACACTCCTGGGGACACCACTGGTGACAGGCCCTCAACCAGACCCTGTGCCACTGACAATGAACCTCTGGGATCTGCTGTTCAGCAGGTGTTGATGGGGTAGATGAGATAAACCTTCAGCTGTCACAAACAGCACCACATTAATCACTGCCAGTCAACAAGAAAACTCCAAGGCAGAAAATATTCAGGTACTATATTTAAAAAGAAATAAAAAGCTTAGCTGCTCACCCACACCTTCTGAGACTTGACAACACCACAGAAAGCAGCATCACAGTACGCTCTGCATACCCATAAAACAGTTTCCTGTTCTTCCATGAAGATTCTGCTGGAATGTTTTGCAGAATTCCTGTGCATGGCACCTCCCATTTTTGTTAATGGCACAATGCCACCCATGTCACATTCCTGTTTGTGGCTCTTTTACACAATGCAGGTTTTGTCACCGTGAAGTGCAATGAAATGCACACATTATTTGTTTCATAAGACTATTCTGACATACACTGAAATAGCAAAAGGTGCATTTTGTGTATTTAAGAGATTAACAGATTTTATTGTTTTCTAAAATACTTTAAAATACAGAGACCCAAACCAGTAATTCCTGACAATTTTAGCAACTGTCCTGTGGATGAACAAATATGTTGGTACGTTTTTGTTGACAGACATATACATACATCCACTTTCCAAGCTTGCACATTTGGATTCACTGAAAATGATGACTAAATATATCTATAAGCTCAAAAAGCAAACGATAAAGTCCAAGATTACCAACAGTGTTTTATAGTTACCTCAAAAAAGATTTGTTAACTTCGTTACAGTGTAGCTTCCTAACATGGCAAATCTACTTACCTGATACTTAGTTTTAACACAGATCTGCTGTAGTTTTACAACCCAGTTTTCAATGTCACAAATGCATATTTGACACGAATACAGCTGGCCAAGCTGTAACTGCAAACAAATGTAGATTTTACAGTGTTCTGCTACAATAATCCATGTTTGGACTAAAGCTAGTTTATATTTTGACTCATTAATTTATCCACAAATACTGATTTTGAGTATATTAGTGTATTTACTGTACTTCTGAAAAATCTAATCACAGAATACTTTGTCTATGGTACAGTAATGAATATGGCAGGAAAGCAGATTTAAATATACCTATAATTTAAACTCTTAAAATAGTCTAAAATCTTATTGACACCAAAAGGCTTGATAACTAATAGCCATGCTCTTCATATTTTGGAATATGAAATTATATGTACATATACACAACATAGATAGGCTCTTAATAAAAGCATTTAGTCTATTTTACAGTCTTCTCTGTTCAAGATAATCAGCCTTCACAGATTTAACATTTCAAATCACCCAAAAATCATTAGCACTTAAAAGGAGATTTTTTTTTTTTCCCTGCAAACATATGCTGGAAATAGCCACTCTTCTGGGGCTTATGCATAATTTATATTTCTTCTGAATGCCACTTAAGATCTAGAGGGAAAACTCTTAGTTCAAGTGTCAACCCACGTAAAGAACATTTGTAATAGAATCCCAACCCATGACACCTGCAGATACCTCTGCTACAAATAACCTTCTGTAACAGATATTTATTAAATACAGTATTTTGTTTTACAACTCCATTTACAACTTCAAGCCATGCTGACAACACAGAAAGATTACTACAACATGGAGGGAGCTTTCATTCAGTCAAGTGGTGACTAAATCTATGTCATAATTTAAGTATTCATTGATAAAGCATACAAAAAGGTGCTTAACTATAGAGCATTTAAATAAAAAAATACTGCATCTTTCAGACATTGATAAGAACAAATAAAAAATTACCTATAATAATCTTTAAAATTCAAGTTGCAAGTTACTGAAGGTCACTTAAAATAACTGATTAAACAAAAGTGAGCATAAGCCACATACCTGGGGGTAGGATGAGGCATAAGCATAGAAAAGGCAAAAATGTTTAGGATCCACAATAACAGACCATGTGGGAAGAAAAAGTTTTAAAAGTATTTTTCCTATCATACTATTTTTTCAACCTAGCTCCTTTCCTTTGCATTGTGTACAAGTTGTGAAAACCATGTCAAGCTTTTGTCTTTCATTAAGCCTTATTTCAGTATCAAGCTCTCACCTTTTCATTAAAATATTTACACTCTATACATCCATCCAGTTTCCTCTCACTTCTCCTAAATACACTGTACAGGCCTACAGAGCTCTTGTGACACCTCTGTGTTTATTTTGTCCTTTGTCACTGGATTGGTTCCACATAGTTTGCTGGGTACAAACCAACTTGTCCATTGTCCAGGCGTCCTTTGCACCAGCCCTGCTCATCCTCATTCTCCATTTTGGTTAACTCATCCCCTGAAGAAAAGAAGGAACATTTTTCCCAACTTAGTGCAAGTCAAATAAATGTTTCTTTAGGCTTATTGTCTTAAGGTTTTATGGGAAACCTGGAAGAAAATGCTACAAAGATTAGGTAACTCAGAATTTGCTTGCTAACTTCCAGACTATTCATTCAGACATTTATGAACTATAAGATAACTTCATTTTGACTACAACATCTGATATTCCACATCCTCAGGGAATATTTTGACTTTTGAGAGCCTGCAGACTCCAAGATGCTCCACAGGAGCAAAAGAAGCTCCACTTCAGCCAGGCAAAAAAGGCCACATTGAGTAGTAATTATTTCCTCCTATGCAATGTATTTGTGTCAAATGATTTCCCTAGATAAACTGATTTGTATTTTATCTCAGCAATAGGAAATAGATGATGAAGATATGCATCACTTATTACAGTCCCAAATAGCAGAGAGTTTTGGTGTCATTTAGGAGAATATAAACTAGCCTAAGGACTATAAATTCTTTGGTAGAAAGCATTTATAAAGCTTCGTATTAAATCTTCTCAAGACACCTATCTTTATAGCTTTTCTCTTAGATAAAAGGGTTAAAGCTTCATCTCTTCTAGTTTTTAAGTTTATCAGAAAACTAATAAATCCCCATTATGAACAAATGTTTGGCACTTCATATTCTACTTGGTTTATGACAACGTGTTACAATTTTTCCACTTTTTGTAGTGCTGCAGAATGAGAGCGTACAATTTCAAACCTTCCATGAAGTGTGTGTCAATAAAGAGTAGAAACAAAGACTACCAAAAATTCACATTTCAATGACAGTATGTCCTAACAAATGCATTTGTATCAAAGCTTGGGTTTGGAAAGTTGGTGATCCTGGAGGTCTAAGAAAATATTAACACTTTTAAGTGTCATCTGCACAGCAGTTACAATGAAACCACTGTGGTGATAAAAACCAGAACACACAATAACATATTATGACAACATTGCAGAATTTGCAATTTACTGTTCTCAGCCACAGAGGGCCACAGGAGAGCGAGACAGACATATTGTAAATAATTATGTCCCATCTTCTTACATGTTTATAAAACCTCTCATAAGATATGAATAACGTTATTCTGGCCTCCCACAAGAGGGAGAGGTCTCCTTGCCCTTTCTCTTGTTTGCCAAGAGAAAAAAAAAAAAACAATAAAAACCACCAGATGTAAAGGTACTCCACTAATAAAAATGAGTTTCATGTATTAAAGTACATTTAAAGGACACAGTGCAGAGCATGTATTCTGTAATGTATCTAGAAGTATTTTGTAGGTAAATTCTTTGAATACCCAAGGAAATCCCATCTGAGAATATCCATGTACATTTGAACAAATCCTTAAAATACACTAATCCTCTGCTGACAGCTGCTTAGGAGCCTAGGAATATCAAGAGAGGAATAAAGGCTTGAGTACATTTTAAATTGGCTCGAGAATGACCTGGTGAGTTTTTTTCCTTAGTCTTTTCTATGTTCAATGTAAAGCTAGTCACACTAACACTTCTGCCTAAAAACTAAGCAGCCATTCTATCAATTCAGCATCTGTAAGGGGATTCATGGTCTAGCACATCATCCCTTTCTTACAGTTGTATCAATCCCATGATTTGGTGTTGTAACATTCTTTAATGCTCTTCCTTCAAAGTACTGAACTCTTTTTAAGTGAAATCTGCATATATCTCACAGTTCATGCCTCCTCAACTTTATTTCTACAGACCTCACACACTGAGAGCCACTTGGTTCAGTGGTTTAATGCAAGTGACACAGCTGGTGCTCCAGCACAGAACACCTAACTTTGTATTTAACCACTACATCTGTGCATATAAACACTGCATAGCTCTGCCAAGGAAAGGCTCATTAGTGTAAACCCTTGCTGCTTCACAGGTACCACAGATAAATTTCCAGAGGATTAGCATGCTTCCATCCCCTGCTGAGAAAAAAAGGAGCAGTTAAAGTCTACAGAATGGAAAGTAACTTTTGGCTTGTGTGCATTTCACAGAAAGTATCAGATGTTTTGTTACTACTGTACTTCTGTCGTGGCACAATTCAGCAAATTTCATGGACAAATAACTCATTCCTCCACTCTGGAAACCTAGAATACTTGTCTACAAAGAAGAAAAGTCAGATGTTCAGTGGTTTCACTAATAAAAAAGGAAGGAGGTGAGTTAAAGGCACAGCAACACCACATGAGCTGGAGGCTGTTTTGGTTCAGAAAGCACAAACTGCACTTAGAATATGACCTGGGGACACACTGTCCTGAGCACCACCCTTCTCCATCAGCAGAACAGACATCCTGCAGCTCCCTGATTAGCTACAGCATGGACTGGTTTCCTAACTTTTAGCCCTAACATCCAGCTAAGAACCACAGCAGGTGGTACAGAAAGAGCACACTTCTTACTAACCCCAGCTGAAAGGGAGGCAGAACCAAAAGCTTTCTGGAGCTTCTTTTCAACACTTGAATCCTGTTTTTCTATTACAATTGATCTGGTTCTTACAGGAGATGGGAATAAATGACAAGCCAGTGGGAAAAGAGACAAACTCAGAGTGTCTCTCTCATTTGCACAAAGTGAAGTTCTGTTTGCTTTTGCTCAACTACTCCTGCAATCTTGTTCTGGAATTCCTGGTTGGAAAATGTCTCTTGCTATTTGGGGCAAGACAGGTGAACAACTGGCATGAAAGTTGTGAACAGGGGGTAGATTTCAGCTGGAGGCAGCAGCACCTGTGGTGTGCAGCCATCACACCCTGATGTCACCTTGCTGTGTGTGGAAACTGTGTGTGATGGGTCTCCCCCATCAGTTGCATCTATGCAACTCCTGTAACAGTGAGGGAAAAAAGGGTTTAGGGCTCAAGGGAGATACAACACCTTCAGAAGGAAGAGGTGTACTAAGTGTACCCTAATATAACACAAGACTGAAAAAAAAAAAAAGAGGTAAAGACAATTCCTGTGCTTAGCATACACTGAAGAGGGGTGGAAGGAGACAGTTAAAAGAAGTATCTGTCAATGGCTAAATTTTCAACCCTATGAAGTTAGCAGTGCAGAAAGTTGGATACCAAAAACTGGATGCTTTCCATTGAAACAGAGAAACTATCAGTTGATTTAATAGAGTTTCAAGAATAGCTGCTGTAGTATTTTCTTTTAAAAAACAACTCTGTAGGGTTGGCATTTCCAGACAGCTAAAAGCAGCAGCTGTTACTGTCACCAAGGAAGATAAGTGAGAGAGAGGATTTTCAGTTCTGCAGGTCATTTTGTTTCACTTCAGATGGTAGCAAATGAATATCTCAGAGGCAACTCAACACATTCCAAAGAGCTTAGGAGTCAGTGCTGCCAAAGAGGGGATACCAAAAGGCACTGTTAGGAGGGATGATGGTTAGACAGGATCCTGTATGTGGAGTTGTACATCCAGAGAAACAGGTGACTTCAGAAAATAAAACGTGAAGAGAAACAAAGCAATCCCCTGCCTTTCTCCTTTTTGATAAATATTTTAAAGTGAACGTTGCACACTTACCAGCTTTAAAGCTGAGCTCATCTTGCTCCTGGCCCTCATAGTCATAGAGTGCACGCACTCTCACCTCCATGGCAGGAGGGGTATCTTCATCAAAGGGATTGGTGTCTCCATTTGCATCAGTGGAAGAGAAGGGGTTGTTGGACTCTTCATCAGACCAATCCGTAGGGTAGCTTTGGTTTTTCTCATAGCTGCTAACGCTGAAAATCAATTTTGAAATTATTCTTTTCCACTTTTAAAACAGGAGACTAGAAACACCACTAAGATATCCCTAAATATGCTTAAGGCCCAGTTTTGAAACTCTTTCTGGTATCTTCTCATCTACCTTTAACTGATAATGCCTCATTAAAAAATAAAAACATTCTTGCAGTGCATTTACAAAGTTAAAAAAGGCAAAACTAACACACATCAACCTCCCCACAAACTCTAAAGACTTCTCTATCAAAAACCCCACATAATCCATGGGATTATTTACTCTGAATGGTAAAAGGGGTGCTATGGACGATGAGAGGGATTATCTAGTTTAGGTAAGACATTTAAATTGCTTTGCAAAACCTTTTTCCAAAACCTCTATGCACCTCTACAATAGCTCCCAACACTTCTTCTATATTGCAATCCATCAATAGAAAAAAAAACTTCATTATACTGCAACAACTTGATCATTTAAAGGGAAGTTCACTATTCAGCATGCACATGCCAGTTGAGAGAGTGGAATATCCCTAGAGTGTACACTGAAGCAACAGGCAGCTGCTTGAGAAGGTCCTAAACAAAAAAAGAAAACATCTTAAAAGCAGATTTATTCAGTGAGAAGACACAGAGCAGAAAAGCTCCAGAAGCAGTTTCACTAGAAAAACACATCAGTTAACGTTTTACAGGACTGGGAAAGGAAGGAAAAAAAGCAACAGCAGTTCTGTTAGCAACTGCCAATAACCACAGTAGTTTGAAACCAAAGATCAAGCAACAGATATGGCATCTGTTAGAAAAGACAAGTTAGGTTACAGTGTTGCTTACACAACTGCTTAAAAACACTTCATGCACTGACCAACGTAGTGTTATAGAAACCAAAAATAGAAAACCCTGGATAGAGAAAGTGCAAATGTGAAAACGATTAAAAAACAACATTTCACCAACTTTTTGATCTTATTGTCCTCCTTTTCACTGACAGTACTCCCAGTATCTTCTTCATCTTCAAAGGGATTGTAACTTGATTGTACTGACTGCACTGTGTTACTCTGGACACTAAGACTGCTAATTTGGAAAAGAAAAAGCATTATGGTGACCCTATCTGTATAAGAGAACACTGTCACTGGTGTCCCACTAAGCAGTTTCTTAGCAGACCCCTCCTTTAGACAAAAAAATTAAACAAACAACGAAACAAAAACAAAACATCTATCAAATGCAGCATAAGGCTCAAGAAAGCTTGGAAAGTCTCACATATGGAGCATTCCTCCACAATTAGAATATCCTTTGTGAATCACAATTTCTTTTTTCCTACTGCCTGCAATAAAAGGCAGTGTAATTTTTCTGGCCAGCTTCATTCCTTTTTAAAGCAGTTGATGTTAACAGTTTTGTATTAATCACATCCAAAATTCTGATGTGACTAAATGTTTTGCGAATTAAAATCTCAAAGTATTATTGTCATTTCTAGAGATGGGAAGGTAGGAAGAGACCACCAGATCAGGTACAGAAAGCTCAGTTTCTCATGAAGCTTGGTTTCTTTCAGCTCCCAATGGAAAGAGAACTATAAAATGAAGAATAATTCCCAAATTAATTTGTGAAGTGCAGACACATCACTAAGAATGCTCACAGATAATTATCACTTGATTGAACAGTGACTTTTTGCAGAGCTTAGTGTATTTGAAGGCAACAATCTTTTCCAATTAGTGTTTTTAGGCATAAAAAAAGCTACCTGCTGTGTTTGTTAGGTTGTGAAACTTGGTCTCCTGTCTGATTGATACCAGTCAGGGTCACTCCATCAGAAGCCTTCTTCTTCTCTCTTCTACTGAGAGTGCGGTTCAGGTCTGCAGACCACTCCTACCAATGAATGCAAAACATGATTGAGAAATTCAACTGAATAAGTAATTATCACACTTAATCTTCAAACTGAGTTATGGAAGATATATCTATATATACAACACTACCAATAACTACTAAAGATGAGTCACTCTAAACGTTTCATTTACAATTCTCACCTAGTTCCTACTCCAGCAATGCAGACAGGTATCTGAACAAAACAGGCTACTCACAAAATCCCAAGGTCACCTGTACTTCTCTGTTTAGTATTCTGAACCCATTGAAAAGACTTAAAATACCAGACATCTGGCACACAGCTGGAGATATCAAAAGAGCTGGCCAGTACAGATATTTAAAAGATGTACTGTGAGGGCTCACAGTTTCAAATAATGCCAAGACATCTGGCTTTAAAAGGTAACTCTAACATTCAATTTAAAAAGGTACTGTAAGACAGGGCTTACTTCTCAAGAAGCACTCTCAGATGACTTACAAAGAAGAAGGTAATTTCAATCTGTGCCTAAGATTTAAGCCCTTAAGGTACTTCACTCTGGATTTAGTGAAATTCATTGTCCTAAAAAGCCATCTAAAGGAGCTAAGGCTCAAATCAACTCAAGTATTGACAAGACTAAGGATGCCACTTGTAGACCCTCCCTGATGTTTTGAACCATTCAGAAGCAGATGGGACAGGCATGGTGAGACCTAAACACAGCTCCTGCATCAAGTCAAATTTAAGCTTTGATATCCTGTTATACACTATACTGATACAAAACAGGAACCAACAGAAACAAACTGGATGCAAGCAAATATCCTATGCTGAGACATGTTTCCTCTCAGAGGTCTTAAAGGTAAAAAAAAAAGTCAGGAGAAGAGAGCTTGCTATACAAAAGATGGCATTTGAGGTAAGTATTTTTATCAGGAAATGGAAGTTTTCAGAGGTGCTAGCACAGTCAGTCCAGTGCTCTCTGCACAGTTCTTCAAATCCCTAATTATTTTAACTTTGTAAAATACATATTGGATTTCTGATTACCACAGTTTAAAGACCACTGACCTATGCATATTTGCAGTTTACAATGCAATTTCATAGTCATTTGATCATGACTGGTTTACTTACGTCATCCTTGTAGCATGTAAACGAGAAAAAGCTTGATTAAGAAAACAGTAACAGGAGCATTTAATTTGTTAATCATAATGTTTAGAAAAAGGATAGTCATTCCCCCACACAGAAGTAACTGCACTTCAGTGTTTCAGGCAAAGAAATTCTAGAGTACTGTTATGAATTTTCTTCCTCAAACCTCTAATCTAAAGTTACTCAGTATTTTTAAGAAGTGCTATTTTCTTTTATAAGGGTTAATAAGGGAACAGTGAAACACTCCAGAGTTTATGCTTCCACTCCATTAATTTAATGTCTAGAACTTATTTCAAGTAAACCCATGATTCTGATCCAACTCCTTCCACTCCCAGCTATCATACACGAGTAGTGTGATCTGCAATGACATATTTTTGTACTTATTTCCTGTAGGCTATGTTAACAGAACACTACTTAGAAAAACTCCTCTTTTGAAAATGGCATCCAGCAATAATGACCAAGTGGGTAAAGATGACTTTTTTTTTTTAATAATAATAACAGTAGTGAATTTTAAATACCAAATTTCAAGTGTTGAACTGTTTAGTTCACACTTTTTTAGAGTCTTTGTAGCATACACTACAATTACCTGTTAACAGCAAGGAAATTCAAACTGAAATCTAAACTATTCCCACTGTAGTTTTCTGGTTTACCCATTTTCTCTTTAAATAGGTGCTCAACATAATCACCTCCAAAAGCTGTGGCATGAGAAGAGCCCAATGAAAACTGAGATAAGAAAGCTACTGTGACTTGTAAAACAGAAAGATTCAGCGTTGGAAGCTTGAATTTAAGAATTACACCAGAAAGAAATATTACAAAAAGCAAAGAGGAAAACACAGACAAAACAACTCTGGGCTTTAAGTACTGTGACCTCACCTCAAACTGAGGCCAGTTCATTGACATCCCTGGACCTTGATTAGCTCTAAACCACCGCAAGTCTTCAACAGCATCCGCTGTTTTGATATTCTGTTCCAGTTCACGGTAGATGTTTTTGTAACTGCAAAACACAAAACACACAGTCTTCTCATTTAGTATAACATTTAGAATCATGGCAAATCCCTAGACAGTTTTTAAAAAAATATTTTAAAGTTCACAATAGTATTGAAAAAATGTACAGCAAGATAGACTTTTAAAAACTGACAGACCTGTTAACTGCCTGTAAAAAGGGAAGAGTAGTAAAGAGAAGTAAACTTGCTGAAAGTTCAACATGCCATAAAATCCTTGTTCACCAGATTTTAAAATTGACTCTTGTGTAATTTAATTGGGTCTCATTAAAAAATATATATACATAGGATTGTATTTAAACTACTGAAATCTTGATGATTCCTGAATTTCAAAGCTTATCTATAAGACAGCAGAAACTGGTTTTGTGCTAAGTCCATAGGACTCTGTGAAAACTTCTGTTTTAATCCAGTGGGAATTGTAAGCAATTATAAAAATAAAAACCCCAAACTTGAAGCAGAGGTAAATGGGTTACACATTTTCCTATGCAGGTATAACATCTGCTAACTGCTTTTACTGGTTTGGGTACTCTCTGATTTTACTACCTGTTTACTTACTGATTGTTTTACTTACTAACTTTTTTATAACTATTTATATCAAACACTGTGAAAAAGAACCTCACTACTTCTTCTTATCTCTTACTCTAGCTGTTTATTATTAACAGATTAGAAGTCATGCTGCAGATACAGCTCTGATCCCCTGATCCTAGACCATGCACATGGTAATGTGCATGACAATACATTTATGTCAAAGCCACCAATATGGTGCAATATGGAACTCAGAATATAAAAAAAAAACTCAACACAACAGTCACAAGGCTTCAAATAAGAGACATAAAACTGCTATTAGATTATTATATATAATAGTTAAGCTGTTATTATACTTAAGGTAGAGAAGTTGTGAAAATCCTTCCAACACCAAATCACACAAAATTTAAAATTGGAAATCATTAGTGTTATATTGTCAAGGAGTCAAACCTTCTCAAAAATTCACTTCCACATTTCTCAATTTCTACATAATACTTGACTGCTTTAACTTTTACAGAGTATGGGTTTTTTCTACATCAGCAGTAACTTCAATGCATTTAAGCAATAGAGAGGTATGTATTTTTAACAAGGGAATACATCATTATTAGCCATCACTTAAATCAAAAGACTTTAGGTCTACATCTGTAGAAAACATGGCAGGCTATTTTCTGGACTATTCTCTTTAGCATCATAAAAGTTAAAAATCAAAGTTTCTTTTCAAGATTAACTCTAAATCTTTTATCTCTGTACTAAAACAGGCAAAGATAAGGAAGTAGATGAACAGCTACAGCTGCTTTTTCCCTAGTTTCACCCTAATAGTTCTGGTCTTTGTTTGCACCTTATTATGGCCACTCTTGGAATTCTAAGTATTTTAAAAGGAAATCACTGCCTCTCCACTTGGCCATTTTCTGTGGTCTTCCCCCAACCTTATCCATTAGGTCAACTATTTCTCATTTATTTCTGTTTTGTAGTTTCCTTTAACCTGATGAAACAATCAAATGGGCAGCAATTCTATCTACTACTCTGACAGACAGGACCTATCTCCCACGGCAGTTCCATAAGAACTTTGAAGCAACCCAAATTGGTAATGATGCCAAAATAAGTGGTTCTGCCCTTACCTACTGCTTGCTCTGTTTTTGTTCTTGCCTCTAGGTCACCCCCTTCCCTCATGCCAGCATTAACATTTGGGTGACAGCATAGCAAGCCAGCTGGGGACACTGCTCAGGTTAAAACCAAATTCAATTCTTCCTTTTCTCCTTGCACTTGAAGTGCTGACCAGAGTGCATGTGACCTCTGCTGTTAGAAGTGAGATGTAAAATACCACCATGGTTACAGCACTCACTCCAAGTATTCCTGTGTCTGGAGCTCCCTAGCAAGAGTTTAGCTTTCTTGGAATACAGTGAGGGGCTCAGGCAGAAAGAACAAAACACAAGATGTGCTTGATACCTATGACAGCATAAAGAGCAGACTTTGAAATTAAGATGGACAAGAGTTCAGCAGTGGTTAACTTAAGGATCTTAAATTTATTCCCCAATTAAGGCAATTTCATTACTGAGCTCTAATATTTTAACAATAAATGTATTGACTACAAATTTCATGCTGTCCTACACGAACAAATTCTAGTTTGTTCTCCAATAAACATGCAAGACACATAATACACCAAAACCCTCTTTTTCCAATCTTTGATCCAGCATTTCTTGATTCTAAGCGCTGAATCCTTTCTAATTGGAACATATTTGATTGTAAAATACCACAAGAATGAAGGTTTGTTGGTTCTGGCAAATGTTAGAGATAGGCGCTAATCTCATTTTAGACAAAACAAAGAATTAATCTCTTTCGCTCACATTTTCAAACTGAAACAACACATAAGAAAGAAATCAGAACTCTGAACTCTGATCTACTCGAAGCATTTATTACTTTACACAGAAAAGTATACTAAGCATTAACTTTGAAGTCTTACAGTTTTACCTTGCAACGTTGGACAAGTCAAGGTGTTTCTGAACTTCCAGTAACACTTCTCGGAAGAAACGCAACCGCTTTTCCTCAAACTGCTGGCACTGCTCAAATACCTGCTCCATGTTCTCCATATACTGAGGAGTAGCATTATCTAATTCTTTCAGTGATTTTTCATACTTCTCTTTTGTCTGGGGATACAAAACCAAACTATGAGCAATATATTTTATTACTGCCCTACACTACAAACTTATCAACGCAGTAATGGCTGGGGTTTAGACCAGAAGTTGCCAAGCTGCAATCTCTTTTCATGACCACTGTATCCACCTTAGGGCACAATGAGAGTTATCCAAGTAAACTGCAGGAAGAGTTACAGTACACCTCCAAGCCTCTTCTCTGGCTTTTCAACAGAAACCACGACAAATGTTAATGTAACGCTAAAGATAAAAACCAAAGGAGCTACAGAGTAAATCAGAGCAGGAAGTCTTTCAAGTTACTGAAGGTATTTGGAGATCTTTAAAGTGCTTCTCTCCTTCAGTAATTTACATAGTGCACTGTGAGTTATGACCAAAACCCCAAACATTGTGTACATCCCTTGTGAACATCAATTGCATACACTGTGAGCTCAGTTAACAGGTACAACCTCAGACTCTGCACTAATTTACAGAAGTAGTCCACAGGCAGGAATGGAAAGATCTCAACTGATGGAACATTACATTCCAGATTCCAGAACAGCATTCTCAAAGGAAAACGACATCCTTGAGGAATCACACATTAAAAGCCTCTCAGTAGCAGCCCACTGAAGAGACAAAGCAAACTGCACAAGAACAGCATTTATTTAAGTGGATTGTATCAGCTTCAGCATTCTGCAGTCAAGAATGATGACATACTCAGTTCTCAGCAAGTTTTAGGCACCTATCTCTCAGATTCTCAAGTGAAATAGCTCAGTCTTCACTAGTAAGTAAGTAGAACTCTGCCCTAGAAGTTTGCTGGCTTACTGTGGTAGTTCCCTGCTGAAAGTACTTAAATGAAATAGAGGCCATACATTATATTCATCCTCAGAGAAGAAAAATTTGGCAAGAACACACTCTTGGGAGAAAACTGAACTTTGGTACAGGACTGTAACTGACGGAGAGCTATGTGAACTGGTGTTCACAGCACCTTCAGGAGGAAAAAAGAGCTTAAATATGCACAAGCTATAGGTTAAGAAACCATTCAGTATACCTTCAGTACATCTTGCTTGCTTCTCTCCACTTTGTCTTGTAATTTCTTGAGCTGTTCAGGATTCAGTGCTGGGTCAGCTTTGCTGTTTGTTTCTCTGGATATAGCCAGTTTCTCCTCCTTGCAGGCAGCATGGTAAGCTTTCTTTGCAGCTTCCACCTAGAAAGGAGATTTGAGTCTATGCATCTGGAATCTGGAACAGTTTACAGCAACCATAAAATCTTAGCCATAAAATCATGTTGCAATGAAGAAATGGTCATGTTTTGTTTCAGGATGATTTTTTTTGGGGGGGTGGGGGGAATTGTTTTTATTTAGGCCAAAGAATGAACAACATATAAAAATCAACATAAAGAAATTACTGGAGCATTCTTTCACCATACAAGAAATGTCACTCATACAGCTTAGAGAAATGTTAAACAGACTCAATAAAAAGTTTACAGAAAGTCCCCAGCTAAACACTTTTCCCTCATGCCCATGTTCACCTGCTCCCCCTTCCTCTACCAACCTGTTATTTAAGAATAATGTTATACAAGAGGGGAAAAAATCCACAAATACATTTTCCCTCATTTATTTGAGCAATTTGTAACTTTCAATTGCATTAAATAAGATACTGTTAAAATGATAGCTTAAATTCCACTTTTTCCAGATTTTCACTGAACTCACCAAGATTAGGAGACACCAAGAGAAAAATATTTATTTTCAGAAGAGGACAGAAAGCAAAGAGATCTTTAAGAGAAAGGAGGGTCCAGCAGAAAGAATAGGGAGTTTACTCCCTTATAGAGATTTGAAACATTAGTATATTATAACACAGGATAGCTAATACATAATCTACTGCTGTACCTCTTTCAGCTTTTTTGCCCAGGGTTTCTGAGCTTTCCTAAATCCATCTTCTGCTTCTTTGGTTTCCTTAAATCCTCCCATCATTTGCTTATGAAAGGCTTCCTTCTGCCAGTTCTTGATTTTTTCAAAATCTTCATTCATCAGTGAACCTTTTACTTCTAGATGTAGTTCACTCACTTTTTCAGCTTCTGACATAAAAGCACACCAAGCCCTTTCTACTGTTCCATACTGTGGGCCTAAACACAACAAAAAGTGTCATTCTCAGTAACCATCACCCACATGGAACTTATATTCCCAAGAAACTACCTGAAACTATTGACTTATATTCACTTGTAAACAGCAATGTTGATGCAAACCTAGAAAAGGGAACAATTTCTTGTCATATAAAATGTAGAGTATTAAAAACTTTTAAGCCAGAAAAATTAATATTCATTTAGTCTGGAGTCCTTACCCCTGTATCACAATTCTCAGTATTCCACATGTGAGCTCCCCTTTGAACTGCCTTCAGTTTCTCAACCCACTTTTTGAAGGGTGAATAACCATGGAAGGACAAACTATTGCAGAATATACTAAATAGCACCAGCTTAGCCTTCCACTAGAGCAATGCTTAGGTCTTTAATCACTAGTCTTTCCCCCACAGTCACTGCCCCCTTGTTATTCAGAATCCCTTTTCAAACTGTACTGCTAATTATCTAGAAACAGACAGTTCTCTAGAACATAACTGGAGGCAAGATTCATCTGCTTCAGGAAGAAACAAGTGAATTTGTAAAAAAGCAGGGCTTTGCTTGGTTGGGTTTTTATAAAAAAAACTTGGTCATCTGTCACATTACTGAGCCTCTTGCAAAGACTCTATTACAGGCTAAAACACACAGTATTTCTACCTGGTACTTACCAAAACAAAGATATACAGAAACATTTTTTTCCATTTGAGAAAGCTGTCAGAGTTCAAACTCAGCATTACCTTTCTCCACAAGTTGCTTCCACCTTTTAGCCCATTCTGTGAGCTGCTGAGCATAGACCTTCTCAATCCGTGCCCGCTCATGAATACAATTCATAAGATCATTGCAAAGTCTGTGGCCATCATCAATTCGTTTCACTGTCCTCTTGTAATTTCCCACCTACCAAGAGACAAAGACTTAATTTCTGCTTGAAAGCTCTAAAAATAAGACAAATCTCTAATTAACATAAATACTGTAGATTAAGAGTAAGATAATACAGCAGGAAATAATCAATTATGGAATCAAGTTCATTCATCTTAAATCAATAAATCATAAAACCTAACTGCAACAATACAACGAAGGTTACAAGTTTCCCTGTAAAAAAACATTGTGGATTTTAAAAGTGAAAGCTTTATCAAATTTATTAAGTCTGCAATGTAATTATGGGCAGTCACCACAATTGTTCTGCATTATTATTTCTTGGTAATGTCCTAGACAGTGCAGAAAATTAAGGGATAATAGACTATTTCTCTCCCTCTTCAATGTTTATTATCAAGTACCTAATACCTTAATTTTACACTGTGTTTAATCTTTCAGGATTAATAAAATTGCAGAGACATGCAAAGGAGCATTGCAACATCCCTATCAACCATAATAATAGCTTTTAAGAATGCAGTCACTGCTGACAAACCAGATAGTAATTATTTCCAAAGTATACTCTAGAATTTAATGTGGGAAGATATTGACATCAGTGATATGGAGTTACCATACTTAGAATTGTAAACACTAAATTAAAAAAAAATCCCACAGTTGTTCAATGTACAAGATACAATAAAATGAGGACATGGAGCAAATGCACACTATATAAGGAAAATCCATTACATAATTAACACTCCACTCTTGTGCACACACCAACATGGAATAACAAATCTAAATGTCTGAAAGGAAAAAAAGCCTTACACTGCTCCCAGAGTAACATTTCCACTGAATTCAAGGTCACTCAGGTTGGCTTTTGTAAACATTTAACAAGACCTAAGAACTTTGTTAAGGGAACTTGCACAGCCTATTAAATATCACAGCCAGTTTCTTATCTGCCCAAACCACCTGACTGAAAAACAAAGATTAGCAGCAAGGCAGGAGATTAAATATTTGAATACTCAAAGCGCGTTAGTCATTTTTACATTTGAATCATATCTGCTTCACATCTGACATAGAGAAAAATATCCAACTTTTAGGTTCACATTTATTCAGAATTTTGTCAGCAGATGTACATGCAAGCCATTTGCTTGAGAAAAATGGTATACAGGGGAATACTTTTAAAAGAGGAAAAAAACCCCTGTGCTAAATGCTGGAAAAATAAATGCCTATAATGATGAATACAGACATATGCTAGGTCTTCTCATTAAATCTGGGAAAAAAATAAAATCAAAACCATCAATGACAAAACCATTTCTCTTAGACAGAGGCTTCAAAGAGTTCATCTGAGCATGTTTTTTGGTTTGGACCAGATCCACTTCAACAGATCAAAGGAATTTAGTTAGCATCTAAGTGAGGCATTAGTTAGCAGTCACTGATTTGTCTAAATCATGTAAACAAATGCACACACAGCCCCCCTGCACATTTAAACATAAGCCACAATATAACTGAAGATAAGAAGCTACCAGAGAGAGTCAATGCATCCATGTCAACTGATTGCATCTATTACCAAGAAAGCATGAAAAATAACTTTCTATTTTCAGGAGAGATGGAAATGGAGAAGTAGGCAGTTATATGTATGTAATCAAAGTGTTAAGAGAATTAAATACCTCTGCAGTCTTTGTAATGAAAGACAAATCATTCATCTGCTCAAAATTACTCCAGCTGTAGGTTCACAGTCAAGCAGACTTTCAAAACAGGTTATGTTAAGCTTGGCACAACTACTGAAGCCTTATATTAACATCAATTTGTGTCTCCAGTTATGTGCCCAGGGATTTATATCCATAGCACGAACATTTCCTTTCATAAATTTTCACTATTAAATTAGCATTTTAAATGCTAATATTGAATGAGAGCTGGAAGCCTTGTGGCATATTTGATCCTTTCATTTTGCATTGTCTGGGCAAACTCTAACCTCACGGTAAACATCTAACAGTTGCCAAATTTTGGGCAGGTATTCAGACACTCAACTGAGCTTACCTATGATGGCCCATTCACTGTTCTCACATAAGAGCACCTTTTTTTAAAGAGCTGATACACACCACAGATAATTCACCCACCTCCTCCTCCTCCTTACAGGAGGACTGAAGGAACTCAGCAAGCTTAGAATCAGCAGAAGAGGAACCACCAGTCCTACAGTGCTAGAAAATAACCGAGTATTGCAAAGAAAGCCTCTTACACTGAAATTTGCCCTATGAGGAATGCTAGAATTTTGGAAATACAGCATTTTTCCTGTGTTCCATGACAGAGAACGTAACTTATATAACTTGGCATGTAACATTTTGAAAACCTAGTGGTTTCTTTAAAAAAATTGCATTTTAAATTATGGACACCGCAATGACACATTTTGGAGATGTGCAATGTGCAGCCTGTCACTGTAGGATATGAGATTTGAGACACAAGGTCCTTGGGCCACAGAGCCAAGTAAAGGGAAAAGAATTTCAGCCTTTATGTGGCCAAGGAACTACTACATTAACTGTAGATAGGTTAAAACAATAAATGAAAAACTTAGAAACACACTGAAGACACCCTGAACTCTGAATTGTTTATTCAAGACTCTTCTCCAGTTTCTGAGGTAAATGGCAACATGCTGCAAGACTTCCCCCTTACCCTTCACAAGAAGTATTAGAGCAAATTAAAAATAAAGAATTCTTTTATTTGTAGCAACTGACCAGGAACAACACAAACCAAAAAACCCTGTGCTTCTTTGTTTCAGCCCGAGCCCTTTTACATAATGCCTGGCAATTTCTAGATTTCTCAATTGGCCCTGTACAGTACACGAACATACACAATTTTGCTAGTTAGAATAATTTCCTGATCATTCTGAGCATTGGCCTATTTCCTGCTAAACAGACAGTAGAGAACTAAAGACATGAATGAAATTATGAAGTTATAAGTCTTCATGACCTACAAATAAAATATTTGTTTCAGAAAAGGAAATTGTAAGATTACAAACTTTCTTACTGTTTCAAGAAGAAAAATAGATACTTAAAAACTATAGCCCACTTTAATTTCAGCATCAACACTACCTTCATCTGAAAGAGACAGTTTATTACACGACACCAACTTCAGTTGCTGTTTACCCTTAGTTGCTGGAAACATTTCAAAAGGAAATAACCAAGAGTTTATTTCTTCACAATATCACTATAATGGTCACTTTTTGGATGCAATCATTTCATTCTGGGAAAATTGTGATTCACAGTGTTGTGTTACTCTCCCTACCTTTCTAATTTGAATTAACTATCAGTTTTAACCCTTTTCCACTGAAAAAAATACCGAGCTTTGTTACTGATAAATCTCAGTTGATCCTATTTTGCCCCATTTCTCTCTTAAAGGCATTATAGATGCCATCAGGTCTCCATTTGGATTAACCAAGAAAGCACTCCTGATTTTCTAACTTCCTCTCAGGCATGAGAACAGCAATGTCACCTCAAATCCTCTGCCAAATCTAAGATTTAGGTAATCTATAACACCCAGAAAAAAACCACAGAGGCACCTCTGATGAGGCATTGATCATCCTAGAGTCGGCAGCTTTCCTTATACCAAGGGAGCCAAGCACTGTCACTGATAGGATCTTTAGTGAGGATATTTAAGAGTTTACAACCTCATTATTCTACAATTTCACAGCACTAAACACAAAGGGAGAGTCTTAAATTATGTAGGCTCTTTTACCTCAACTGTTAAACTCATTTTTTTTTTTTTAAAGCATATTCATAGAGCAGCATAAAAGCCTAGAGTGTTAAGCACACCTTGCAGGTTTTTCTGGTACACTGAGAGAAAAAAGAAGAGTATTTTCATTTGTCAGCAGCCCAAAAGGTGGCAAACATTCAGCTACTGCTAAACTCCTGTTAGATAATTTCAGCATACCATGACAAACATTATATCACTAATACTTCAGGAGTTTCAAATGCCTGAAGATAGATTTGATGTCAGCTCTTTTCCCAAGTTTGCAGAGCTTACTCATAACAAGTCAGCCTTTATGAACTGGAACCATTCAAAAGAAAGTCAACAAGGGTATTTTTAGGAGTAAATACTCCTAGGCATGAAACAGAATAATAAGCTTAGAATAATAAAGGTTCATAGTCAAACCCAGACATACCAATGGCCAGCACAGGGACACACATTATTTCCAGCACTCCATTTAACCATGACTAAAATTTCTTTCCAGCTACGTCAAACGGGAAGTTTCCAAACATTTCAACCAGCATTAACATCTATAACCACTGTGTGGTTTTTACAAATAAGAATAATTATCTTGGTGCATAATTAGCACATACAGTCCAAGTACCTATGAGCACTAGCTCTAAGTTTAAGTTTATGCAGATAAATTCACTGTTGGTTACAAGAAAAATCCTGAGGAAGCTCTTAAACACACAAAATCTTTAGCCAAATACACCAGTAAAGCAAATATTGGCAATATAAATGAAAAATATTCCATTGCTCAAAGTTAGGAGGAGATTTAGAAAACTACTATGTGACAGGAATCTACTATTGCAGAGTCCAAATATTTTTATCCAGAGTGTTGTATTTGGGCCTTGCTGTGGTTGGTTGGAATTTTTGTTTGGGGTAGGGGTTTTTTAGTGGTTTGTTTTGTTGCTTATGTGGTTAGGAGGGGGCAGGGGACAATGGCAATGCAGAGACCAAATTTGATTCATCCATTCTACACAGGGGATCAACTTCCACTTTGAGTGGTTAAAAGTCTTATATGGCTAATGGATTGGATTCTCAGCAAATCCTTCAGAATGCAACAAAAGCCCTGTGTTCAGCACCTCAAAATGCACACCAGGTCCTGTCCTCCAAGGGAATCACTCACAGGGGTAAATAATCCCAGCTGCAGGTTTAGCAGCTGTTCAGAGTGACTGTTTCTGGTTGTTAAGTGGGTGTTTGAAACACCCCTGCAATAAATGGGCTCCCCACTGCTGATGTCAGCAGAACGCCAGGGAGATAAGGAAGCACACCTTGGGGATAAGGAGCACACAGCCTCTGAGGGACCTGGAGCTCTTTTAAAGTAAGTGCCTCCACAGGCAGGGGAGCTGCTCCTTTTGATGTCTTACCTTGCAAGAGATGCATACACTTCCACTTTGATCTCGAGGAACACTCACTCACTGGCTTCCTTACCTTCACAGGTATGTAACTGAACCAGAGCATTGGTCTCATCTCGCCCAAGGCATTTTTCTTTTAATATACCTCTGACAGTGATTACCAAGCATAAGGCTGGAGCTTAATAAACTGAAAGCAAACTTTATGATGTGTTTTGTTAATTGTTAATATATCAATTCTTTCATGAGCATTCCCAAACTACTCCAGTAGGACAAGGCCCATAGGTCTCATGCCCACATCTCACGTTGAACTAAAGCAGCACCATGCTGGAACTAACCAGTTTTGCCACGGAATATTTTTGGATGCTGAAAGTGCCCTAAATGATAATGATGCATTTACAGAAGTCATGTAAATGCTTAGACTCCATATGATAGATGAGAAAGAAATAGAAAGGCTTTCAAATTGTACATTTTCCACTTTCCTTTGAAAAACCTGCTGCTGCCCCGCTTCAGGCTATCAGCAACAAACTTCGATTACCAGAAGCACATCATCCTTGTCAGCTAAGTAACACAGATGAAGGAACTCCTTCTTGGAGCATATTCCTCAGTTCACAAGATTCCTCAGTCTCTAGGATTTCTGAACCCAGAGAGAGTTATGAGCTTAACCACACACATAAAGCTATATTGAGGCTTGACAGAAAAATAAATCAGGAGAGCAAAACTTCCATTTCTTAGGTAATTTAAGACACTACTACAATTGAAACTTTGATGAAATCCTCTGCTGCTATTGTGGGAATTACCCTTCAGAAAGTCTTTTCTTAGTATTTTGCAATTCTCTGATCTCTAAGCAACCTATATTAAAACATGTGCAAAATCCTCTGACTCCTAAAGTACTTTTATTGACTAAACATTGGACAAACTAGAGGAAAAGAAAAGGATCTGTTCTCCTCAAAAGGATGTACCAGCCTCCTAGAAGACAAAAAGCCTTTAAGTAATATCTTGGGTTAAACAATTATGAAAAAAAAATCAATTTAATTGTGAAAGCTGCTCTTATTTCTATGGCATGCTAAACAAATGCATAATTCTGAAAGCCTGGTTTTTTTCAGTCATATCAGCTATTCTGATACAAGATACTACCTCTGCATAAGCCTTGACCTACCCACATTTTTTGACTGCCAGATCAAAGTAAGCCATCACCATAAACACAAGCCCAAACAGCAACTTCTCCAATTCCCTTTCAACAAGACAGCAATTTTCCAACCACAAATCAGAACCTGATAACAGTATCTGTGTTGTAATAAAAAATACTAACCTTTAGAGGAAACAAGTTCCAATACTATTTGTACTGTATTTCCAGCACTGAACTTAACTCTCAGAGCTGGAATTGGAAATTCCCGTGAATTGAATGTATTGAAATAGCAACTTAATAAAAAAAGCTTAACAGATGAAGTAACGTGCACTGAACTGCTCCATGGACAGTCTAAGCATATGCAATCAGACAAAGTTAGAGCAGTAAATCTACTCCCAGGCAACTACACACCCTAAATTCACATTTTTAGTAAGAAACTGTAGCAAAGGCAGTGACAGTTCCAAAAGAAACCAAAGCCTTCTAGAGTCATGAAACTGATAGAGAACAAAGTGTTTCATGTCCTAAAGACAATGAAATTTCTGTCAACAGCAATGGCAAAAGCTTTGAAGTTGACTTATCAACATTTTATTAGGTACAGTTCTCATCAGCTCAACAGAACAACCAACCTTCAACAACGAAAAGTGCTTTGCTTTCAATATACACAGTGAGCAAAAAACAGCTTTCACAGCCAGTTTTTCAGCTAGGTCCCATAGCCAGTCACCTCACTCTTTCCTAAATGCCTTTAAGAAAAAGATGGGCTTTGCAGCACAGTTCAAAGGTAAATGAATCTGAGCTATTTTGGAGTGCAAGGGAACAAACTCGAAAGCTCACCCTGCCAGACTGTCACTGCTGTGCCATAGTCAAGTTCAAATACATTCACTGCTTTCAGCTGTGCCAGTAAAACATCTCAAGGTGGCTTTTAACAAACTGCAAGCTGACTTTAAAAACAAAGAAAAAACTTACTGTGTCAAAAATCTTGAAAAACCTCTAACAAGAGTATAAATGTCAGAATCTGTAGTAACAAAACAACTTCCAAATTGATTAGGAGTTCTTTACTTCCTGTGACCTGAGGCATGAAGCACTCAGCTGGCATTCCAGAGGCACCACATCTTTTCTAATCAAATCAAACAAAACACATTGATCAAAGATGTTTAATCCTTTTGAGAAAGATTAAGACCAGAATTCAAAGCTGCAGTCTTAAGAAACAAAAAAACCCAATTCAGAACATATAAAAAAGGATGGGTTTTGGACTAAAGAGCAGTCAAATTTAGTTTGGATAGATGATTCCAAACCAGAAGTATCACAGAATGGCTTGGGTTGAAAGGGATCTTAAAGATCATCTCCTTCCAAACCCCTTGCCATGAGCAGGAACACCTTCCACTGTCCCAGGTTGCTCAGAGCCCCATCCAGCCTGGCCCTGAACACAGCCACAGCTGCTCTGGGCAACCTGTGCCAGGGTTTCCCCCATCCTCATAGGGAAAAATTTCTTCCTGATATCCAATCTAACCCTGCTCTCTGTCAGTGTGAAGCCATTCCTCCTTGTTCTGTCACTCCAGGCCCTTGTCAAGAGTCTCTCTCCATCTTTCCTGTGGCTCCCTTCAGGCACTGCAAGGCCACAATGAGGTCACCCCAAAGCCTTCTCTTCCCCAGGCTGAACTATCCCAATTCCCTCAGCCTTTCCTCCCAGCAGAGCTGCTCCATCCCTCTGATCCCTTGGTGTCCCTGCTCTGGGCTGGCTCCAGCAGCTCCCTGTCCTTGCTGTGCTGGCCCAGGGCTGGATGCAGCCCTGCAGGGGGGTCTCAGCAGAGCGGGGCAGAGGGGCAGAATCCCCCTCCCCTGCTGCCCTGGGGCTCTGGGTCCCAGCACACACGGCCGGGGCAGGGCCAGCTCTCACCCTCAGCACCCCCAAGTCCTTCTGCCAGGGCTGCTCCCTCTGCTCATCCCCAGCCTGGATCCATCACACACAGTGATGTGCCCAGCACTTGGTCTGGTTACACCTCATGAGATCCCCAAGGGCAACTCGAGCTTGTCCAGGTCCCTTTGGATTGTCACTGCACCCTCAGCCTGGTGTCATCTGCAGAGCTGCTGAGGATGTCCTCAATCCCTCTATGCCATTATTGAATATATTAAATAACACTGGTCCCAGTATGGACCCCTGAGAGACACCACTTGTAACTGATGTCCACGGGGATTATGAGCCATTGACTGCTTCCCTCTGGATGCAACTACACAAGTAATTCCTTTTCCATCCAGCAATCCACCCACAGAATCCATGTTTCCTCAATTTGGAGAGAAGGATGTTGTGGGAGACCATGTCAAAGGCTTTACAGCAATCCACATAAATGACACCTGTACCCTTTCTCTTGTCCACTGATGGAGCCACTCCACTGGAAAAGGCCACAAGGTTGGTCACAAGGGCAATATTTGCCCTTGGCTGTCTCAAATCATCTCCCTGTCCTCCTTGTGCCTCATCAGAGCTTCTAAGAGGCTCTGTCTTATGATCTTCCCAGGCACAGAGGTGGGTTTGATAGGTCAGTTGTTCCCAGGGCCCTCCTTCCTACCCCTTTTAAAGACAGGTACAATGTTTCACGCTTTCCTGTCACCTAGAATTTCACCTGATTGCCACGGCTTTCCAAGTATCAACAACAAAGAACAACCTTTGTGGTTATACATCAAAAAGAGAAAGCATAGAAAACTCTATAAGGAAACCAACTGATTGCTATACACAAGTCTAACACTTCCTTATTCAAGGATAAAGAAAGGTATGCTCATGCATTATACATTAGTCTACTCACATTGCTTATGAAACAGACTGCAGTCCTGACCTTTAGGAAAGAATACACAGACAAATCCAAGGAAACAGACTCACATAGAAGTGTTTACAAAATGATGCAAAATAAGTCATCAATAGCACAAACACAAATAAGCCACCTATAAGCATCATTATAACATAATGTTATATCATCATAACACCTAATAAGCATCAAATACATTTAAACAAACCTTCATGAAGGTCTCTCATTTAAGGTAATTGCCATTTCTGATCATCCTTTATTGGATTTAATTCTTTGAGTTCAATATGTCCAAACATAATCATCCTAGTTTACAGAAAATTTCTTTCTCATTCACTCAGCTTTTATTCTTCCAGACATGACTATTTGATGGAAGACTACAGCTTGGTGCAGAACAGCCAGTCAGAAATCATGTTCTGCTGCCAAGTAAACGATGCCAAACACACATCAAAATATCCCTTTTGGCCCAGAATTCTTTCTTCCTGACTGCATTCTTATTTTATATTGAAATACTTCTAGCAAGGAACTTTGCTCAGGAAGTTGCCTCAGCATGAAACAAACCACACAGTAAAAATGAGGTTGGAAGGACCCTCTGGAGATCAGGTAGCCCAATCCCCTGCTCAAAGCAGGTGTGACAGCTCAGGATCACAGCCAGCTGAGAGAGACCTCCGAGAGCAGCAGTTCCCAGGGTCCTCCTTCCTACTCCTTTTAAAGACAGGTACAATGTTTCACTCTTCCCTGTCACCTGGAATTTCACCTGATTGCCATGGCTTTCCCCGTATTGTTTTAACAACAAAGAACAATCTTTGTGGTTATACATCAAATGGTCCCACAGCATGTCTGCAGTCACCCTGCAGAGTACCCCTACAACAAAAGGGGTCAAGGGCTAGAATACAGTGATTTTAAAAGAACTTTATAAATAAGGCAGACATATTTAACATAACAGTAAATAAGTCTCCTCAAAAAACTGCACCTATCTAATCAACCAGAACCTCACTAGCATTAGGTCTTTTAGAAAATATATTGGAAAAACTGGGAGATCTGCATCCAAAGGTATTATGCTGTCACTACATAGAGCACAGTTTAGTGGTCTAGAAAAGCTTACATTTCAAAGGAAGTACAGTATCAGGGCACCAAAAATCAAGCTGTCTAACACAGGTCTCTGCTAAATTCAGACCGCTTTCTCTGATCTGTTTTCATATTTGATGTAGTTCAAACTCAAAAGAACTCCCTCTCTAAAGGCAGAAGTTTGTCCTACTGTATACAGCTAATATGTACAGTGTACTGACCTCCAATTTTATCAGAATTGACACCTCCAAACCTTTTTTACTCAAAGAAAAAGACTTGCTTTTGTGAAAGTACTTCTGCTTTATGAAGCTTCCTTTCTTTAGAACTTAAATTATCCCAGCATCTGAAATTCTCTGGCAGACTGGGGCAGTACAAATTGCTGGTATTACAAAGTACTTTATATTATCTTTCTGTATGTATGCTTTTACACTGAGATAAGAATAACTTGTCTCAAAAAAGTTTATACTTATATCCAGGATACATATATCCAGATACAAACAGGATACATCCACACAGTATCTTACTTTTGTCATTTATGTACACCTACAGTAGCTTGGAACAGTTACTTCAGATTTAACATTGATCATTTTAAAAGGTACTCACACGTGGCCTTCCTTGACAATAAAAATTGACAAAGGTTCAATTCTGATTTCCATACCCTATCCAAGTGGATGAACCTCAAGTTTGTGCCCATTAAAGCCCTTGACAGAAACAGGTCAAAATTCAAAAGGTAATTTCTACCCTGAAGGCCATTTCTGCAGATCACAATAACCAATATGTCCTGTATTGCAGCTCTCTCCACAATTTACAGTGCACAAAAATCAGATTTTCTACAATATGAGTGAAAAACAAAATCAAAATATTGAATAAAACATTTGGATTACCTCCCAGAAGCTATCACTAGAAACTTCTACTCCAACGGAATCATCATATGAGCCAGACATTGCTATGTAGGAAGAGCTTGTAAGTATTCAGAGCTTAAACACCTTCAGAATCTGTAAAAACAGGGAAAAAAAAAAAAACATTTATGAGCATTATTAATGAAGTGGCATTATGAAAAAAAATTCTGTTAAGCAACTTCATTCAATATTTTGATATCCACAAGAAAAACAAGAGGTAACCACACAGGGCATTTTGGAACAGAAAACTTCTACCACACAGTTTGTGGCTCTTATCATGCCATTGGTTCTCCAGAAAACAGTCAATGCATCTGTTTATATCACATTTCACTAGACTCTTGAGTTTATTTCACGATAAAATTTCCTACCACAACCAAAAGAAAAGACAGAGCAGCGAGATGCTTACTCATTAACTACTCCACTTTCAAAGCATTCCTACGAGATAATCAGCTGACCTTTGCTTCTGCAGCAATAACCTGCACTGATTCCTACTCCCTTTCCACTGCAATTCTGTTATACAATGAAACCCGCCAGAAATATTTAAGGCCAAAGTTTGCTGATTTAAAGAAAAATAAATGTCTTCTTGACATTGTTCTATTTTAGCAAAACAAACAAACAGAAACCCCATCAGCTCTGAATTCTGACCTTTATCAGAAATAAGTCATTACTGTAACAATTCAGGCATTTTCACTTCTATAGACACAGCTGCAAGGAAGAAAAATATAATCTATCCTCATCAAAGCAGATGACTTCATGAATCACTGAGTATGAAAAAGATTAGGGTTACCCTAAGCCAACATGTAAGATTAACATCAAAAACATTACTGAGACAAAAATCCAGCCACTTGCATCTACAAATACAGTTTGTGGGCTTGAGACCAAGAGGTAGGAGAGAAAGGAAACAGCTGCCTCCCAAAACACACACACATAAATCCCTGTCCAATCTCTGCAGATATTTCTGCAGAGAAATTTCTTATGTTTGGATGCCTCCTGCCAAGTTTATCCCTAACTACTACCAGGGATACATACAGGTAAACAGATTTTACCAGCCCTTGTGGGATGAATACTTTTATCAGCAGACTGTAAGTTGCAGCTCCCTCTCTTTTTTTTTTTTTGCCTTGTCCATCTTGCTTCCCTTAAAGCACCACAGCCCCTTGGAAAGGGGGCAGAAAACGTCTCCAAACCTGACCTTGCTGCCTGGTGGTTATGACAAGCTGCTGAGAGAAATGGCACTGAAAGCCTTCCAGGCAAGGAGAATTCAACACCAATTAGCATTTCTGGGATACACTGAAAATAACAGTGTCATAAGGGTAGGCACTTGTTCCTAACAAAACCCAGCTACTGAAACAAAACTGTCCAGTTCTTTGGATAGTTGCCCACAAATATAACAAAATTACTCTGGCTGGGAAAAAAAAAATAAAATAAATATATATANTATATTTTCTTATCAGTTTTTCATCCAATTCCTTTACGTAATGCAATTCATAAAAATCTTACATAACCTTAACGCTGAATTTGAAACTAAAAACCATAACAGGAACATAAATTGTCAGAATTTTATTTTTAAAAGACAGCCAAAATATAAGAAGATTCTGCAAAATGGCAAACTAGAAAGGAAAATCATATAGAGGCAAATTATTTTTACATGTTAGGGTAACAATTTTCAAACTATGTTATTAGTAATTACAAAAAAACCCCAGCTTTTCCACTTGTGCTTTTACGGAGCCAAGAGGGAAAAGTTTAAACACTATTCAGTTTCTCTAGCAGCACACCTTAACATGGAATGCATTCTTTACAGATAAATTTCATCCCTTGCAATTTTTACAACACATTAAGGTAAGACAGGGTTCACATTTGTAAGTGTTTGTATTTTTTTCACGTTCTTTTTCAGACAGCTATAAGCACATAAGGAGGAAACCAAAGTGCAATAAGCTTGCAAGTAGCTGGACCAATTCAAAAGAATAGTTTAAAATTAAACAGCCAGGCATGCCATGCAGAACAAGGGAGGAAGGAGGTTCCAAAGGTCGTCAGGAAAGGGTTAGGGCAGTTCTTCTCCACTACACCAAGATATTTCAACCAAAGTGTTCTCTGCCATTTGGAAGAGATCTGGCAGACAGCTGTGGAGTTCAGCATCTTGGAAAAAGAAATCCCAAAGTATAAACTTAAAGGAAAGTTTCAGCCCATCCCATCCAGTCATCCATCCCACACTAGCAGTATTTTTCCCCTCCAATTACAGATAAAGAAGACTACGAAAGTGTTCTGAAGTAATCATACAGTGTCCACTTACCTTTAAGAAAATAGCTTAAATGATATCACTCCTGCAAATTTACTCTGAAAAGTTACATGGAAAGACTGGAAAAGCTCAAACACAGGAACTTTTTCTTAAATGAAGGAACAGGTTTTAGTGACTGGGTTTTTAAAAAAACCCTTTTATTCCTCCTCAACTAGAACTACATAATACATGGAGTTATCCTTTTTTTTCCATAGAAGCACGAAAATGATGAGAACTCAGGAAATACTGATGGAATCAAGGTTTTAATATGCCAAATACTACGCTGTGAGAAAGTATGAGCAAGCGTATTTAGGGAAATATTGTGAAGTCATAGCAACAACTGGTACAGAAAAACACTGTTTTTACAGCCCTGCTTAAAAATAAACTATACTGAGATAGGAACATTAAGTGGTGTGAGTCATACTACCCTCACAAAATAGAATTATTACAGCAGCCAGGCTTTTAGCACATTTTTGGTCAGGGTTTGGTCCTCCCATCCTCCAAGTGCATTTGCAGAGGTTTCACAAATAAAGTTCATTGCACTTTTTTTTCTGTTTTGCAGGGTCTTCCATTTCACTATAAAAGTAAACCTGTGAACAACTACAGCTGTCATGTAAAATCTAGAAAATTTAGATGGATACAACAAGAAAGACGAGCTCTGCACATCTTCTCCACAAGTGATCACCTGCATCTCACAGAGCTGGGGGTTCTCTGGTCAGCTGCACTACAGCAGAACCAAAAACTCCACAGGAGAGCACAGTGCACACACCCACTTCCTATATTCTCACACCAGTTTGGCTTTATGCACTCTTTTCCTTCTCATTCCACAACTCCAGACTCATTGCCTTAGCAACTTTTTCTTCTCCCCCAACTGCTAAGCAAACAATAGCTCAGTGCTGCAGCCACCAAAAAAAGGCAGCCCAGAAAAAGTCTTACCAGCTGAGAGCCCCTGCTGCCTTTTGTCACAAGCACACTTTAGCCTCGAGAGCTTATATAAGCTAAAAATAAAACACAAAGTCCAACTGCAGAAAGTAACTCCATCCTAAACAGCGCACACTGCAATAGCAACGGAAATGATGCAAACAAACAAGGCTCCCGTTTCTTGGCCCTGGCTTTTAAGCAATTCTTGTAAATTAGGATACATTGATCTCTGACACAAGGAAACAGACATAAATAAACCTTGCTTTTTTTTTTTAAAGCTTCCTCTTAGAGAACATTCTAGCCATGCTTTATGCTGAAGACCTTGAATTTCTTCCTCACTGCTAGTGCCCTACTGTGTGAAAAGAATTGCTATAAACATCCTGAGGGCTTAACACACAAGGATTTTAGAAAATATTAACTAATAATGAGCAAGCAGACCTTCAGATACCACACACAAAACCAAATGAACACAAGAGGCTACCTCTGCTCTCAAGAAATTGGTTATGATTTTACTTGGAAAGCAATTTGCAAAATTCCTTGCTTTATTCATGTTGAAACACTTGTTGTGGCTTTTTTTTCTGTGCAACAAATGCAGACTATTAAGAAGCTACAATAATCCACTGAATCCCAAAATTTCTCTTAAGGCATTTTTCAACAGGAAGATGGGGAAAAGCTTTTAAAGAAATCCTTCAGTTAAACCCCCTCAGGCTTTTAATAATAAATAACTTTGATGAACTCTTACTGTGAAACAGGTAGGGTTGTTTAAAGTGAGATTTTAACATTATGATTTCTTTTGAAGACCATGTTTATTTTTAAAATATATTTCACTATACTCAAAAAGACAGCATTAAAAAAAAAAATCTAATTACAGTCCAATGTACAATGGGCTGCTTTAAAGCATGGCAATCACTAAACTGTGGCCCTAGGTGACAAACTAGTCCACAACAGAGAAGCATCTCAGAACCCCAGAGTGACAGAACCTTCCAAGCAGGATCAGCCCAGGTTGTTCAGCGCTTTTATACAGATGGATCTTGAAAAACACCAGGCATGGAGATGGCACAGCCTCTCTGTCCAACCTATTCCAGTGATTAACCATCCTCAAGAGGAGATACAGAAGAAAAAAAAATTAGTCCGTATTCAGAAAACCAAATGGTGTTGCCCTGCATCGTCTCCAACGACTCTATAGATGCAAGCTGAGACAGAGACAGTCTATCAGCCTCTGGAAGAGAAAAGTACCTGGTCTAAAATTGCCTTTTAAACTTATTTTTGGAATGACAACATCTGTCACCATGGATCTGACTCATCAAGATTCCAAGTTTCATGACTAAGGAGTGAATTACTTATGTATAGGGACATGACTCAACCCCAATTAGCTGCTCCTAAGAACTTCCAGCTATAATATTTTTTCTTATTATTCACTGAAGTCTCAGGTTTTGTTCCACACAGAATAGGAAGGAAACAAGATTCCCTTGTACAGAAATAAATACCATCTATGTTTTAAGTGTGAACTACTGTGGTTTGCTAGCAAGTGTACCTGCCATGAATGTGCTCATATTCTCTGGTTAAATAAAGCAATTTAGATATTTCTTTTCTATTTTGTCCAAAGAACTTACTCTATAAGAGTTTCCAGTTTCTTCAGGGTTGCAATCTGTTTACTGTTAACATAGAAAAAAGTGACATAACTTCTTTAGCAATATTGTGAAATCATGTAACAAAAGCTGTTAAGAATCACAGCTACTGACACTTCAAAGTCCATAAATTAATATGAAAAGTAAATACAGGAAAAAAGAATGCTTTGGTTTACACATTCAAGTGACATCAAAATATTGCAGCCCCTGGGTGCAGGGAAGAAATGCATCAAACCATGATTAATCACTGCTACTCAATGCTGTGAAGTCTTCTAATTGCAATCAGTAGACAAGACTGCATTTTATTAACAGAAGTTAGGCCTTAGATTTTGAAAGGCAGAGTCTCAAATTGATGGCTTGGGCCTAGTTCTTCCTCAGTCTAGAAAACAGGGAGAATAGCACCCTGCTCCACAGGGATTTAAGATAATCCCTTAGTCTCCATCAAGAAAACAACTACAGCAACAAACACCAGAGAAAAGTCCATAAAAGGAAATGGAACCACTATTTCTTGGGGAATTCAGACTCTATGTTATAGTTGGCAGAGCCATGCACCAAATGATTTTTGGAAAGAAGTTGACAGCAACCTATTTGGTGGAGCGTGAGCACTAAAGGAAGGAATCTAGGAAATGCATGCTGTTACAGACTCTGCAAGCTCATTTCCTACCAGGCACACTCCTCTGAGACTGAGAGCAATGTTTATTCCTACATTTTCTAGTTTGGATAACCGAGTAATTTGCCGCCCAGACATTTTTCAGTTAGCAAATAACATAAAATGACATTAAATAACAAAAAGCTATCAGTTCATAGTAGTCATTCATAACCCTGAGTAAAGAGACTCTTTGCACTTCTGTCAATTAAGGAAACTCCTGAGTTCAAGGTTGCTTGGTCCACAACCTTCTTGGTACAGGATTATGTTCACCCATGCCCACGTTTGTGAAATGCTGAATGTGAAACCACTGAAAGCAGCACTCATTCACTGCCCTAAATATACAAGCCTTCAACACACTTTCAAGCCATAGTTTCAGCACACATCAGAAGATCACTAAAGAGATCAAACTTCTGTGATAATCACCACATGTAAAAAAATCCCACACAACTCCAGTGAAGAGACAGTCTCTAAAATTAAACTCTTCAGGCACATTAACACCGTGTGATGCAATCTTACAGCGGATACATTTCACAATGCATAATAAGAGGAACAAGAACAGCCATTTTGGTCATTACTGATTATTTTATCAAATAAATGAAACTTAAAGTCACTGATCAAACAATCTGAATGATACACAGCACAGAAGTATACCCGAAACACGAGGCAACAACCCAACATTCTCAAAAAGACTCTTAGCCTGCACATTTTGTTTTATCCATGTCCAAATACTACCTCGCTCTCACACTCCAAGGAAGTGCAAAGCAGAGCCCTGGAGTTAGCAGCTCTTATCTCGAGTCCTCCTTCCCCATAATTAGTGGCCAGACATGCTGGTTAGACGTGTTGCTGTTACACATGCTGGTGTTTGGCACATTCAGAACCTAACCACCCCTACGAGCTCCCACATGCTGCCAGCACAGCCTCCCTCTGCACTTTTCCAACCAACCAGGAGACACCTGAAATAGCAGCACTGACTTTGGGGAAAAACTATTGCTTGTTCTCAGCTTGACAAGCTAATGTGTGTAGGTGTATTATTTTAATTGTGCAATTTTTGTACTATCTAGGGAAGCTATTAATTGCCTTCAGAGGCTTTGCAAAGTTTCTATTTTAAATTAAATAGACACTGACCACAGAAATTATTAACACTGCAAAATACATGCTTTAAATGGCATAGATATACCAGCTAAGACACAAAGTTGATGAAGTGATGTGAGGAGCTTTAAAATATTTGCATCTATTTAAAACAAGCATTAACATTTTCAGACTATAATTTTTTTTTATCTGGAGGCATGAGGGAAAAATCCACATTAACGTTTTCTTCACTGCAAGGAAAAAAGGGCATAAACTTTGGCTTTGAGTAAATTTTGCCAGAAAACCAGCTGAAGAACCCAGGGTTATTTGTCAATTAAAATAACATTAAAAAATATTCTTTGATTTTTCAAATCAAGGTTTTCTATTGTTTAGGATCAACTGATTAAAATGATAAAGTGCAGGAAGAACTTTAATCTAATTGCAAGTATTCACCCTTTCCAAATGTTGATTTTTGCAATGCCTGTGACATCACACACTAATTCACACATGTCCTGTCAAAGTTTCCCAATTAACCACAATACCTTGGCATCCTTCCTAAATAAATAAAATTGAGATAAATATGCTTTTAGGTTTGTTTCAAAAAAAGCATGAAGGGGACAAAAGACTACATGTCTTCAACTTGCAAATCACAGTTCGTAAGTATTTAGTTAGCAAGAAATCTTTAAGTGTCCAGATATTTTAAAAATAAATTATTGACCCTTTATCTAGTGGAATTAGATGGCTTGTTATATAGACTCATAACAAAAAAATATTTTCATAAAATTTCAAAGGAAATATCTAAAGCATATACAGTTAATATTTAGTTTCAGTACAATTTTACAACAGTGCAGAAACAAGAACAGTGCAGAGAAGTGATATTGATGGATTCTCCAGGAGGGAAATCATTTACAGCTGCACTGACAAAACAGTTGCAGAGAGAAGTGACAGGTACACAACTGTTCTAAAATGGCACATAATTAAGAAGCAAAATAGAACATTACAAGAAGCACGGCCTCAGACATCAAAACTTACTTATGTGAGCACCCAGCATGAACATTGCTCTACTTCAAAACAGAAACCCCACAAAGGGACATAAATAAAAAGCAATACAATAGCCATTTTAGAAACAGATGGGTGTTGTGGACAGCAGGCTGTATGAGCCCAGAACCATCAGTTCAAACATGATAAACATGTTCCCTTACATTCAAAGAAACATTGCAAAATACCACACTCAGCCAAAAATACTTTGGTATCAGCTGTGACACACTAGAGTACATTTTGGTAGGAAAAAGCAACTTTGAGAATTGTTTGGAAAGACATTCCACATTATGTTTACAAGCTATTTACCTGGAAAGGCATGCCTTAATTCACTTGTATTTTTTCCAGCTCTGGAGCTGGGCAGCATAACTGCACAGATAACCACAGTACCTGCACAGCACTGCCTGACTTCCACTGCCACAAACACAATTCTCTCATCAGCGTGTACTTTAGCACTTCCTGTGGGCTGATGAAAACCTTGTTGCTCAAGCTAATGTCTTCCCCCCGCCCCCCACTGCAGCACTCAAAATAACACAGGGTTTTCAGTCATAATATGGCTCTGTATAGCTGCAAAGCTGACTATCTGGTGTACTATAACCCTCAGCAAAGACCATGGGTAGCCCATTTCAAAGGAAGGTATTTTTAATCAT
Source organism: Phainopepla nitens (assembly GCA_013400175.1). NCBI lineage: Eukaryota > Metazoa > Chordata > Aves > Passeriformes > Bombycillidae > Phainopepla > Phainopepla nitens. The sequence continues at coordinate 563,648 of VXBQ01017760.1, read as the reverse complement.
ACCACTGCCTTCAGTGGAGGAGAGTGTTTTTAGGTATCTCAGAGAAACACGCAGGCACACTTTGCAGATGCGTCACATAGGAAACAGATGTGTTGTTTCAGTGTTCCATAGTCAAAAGCTGTACTTTTCCATCTCAGGAAATACAGGGCTGTAGTATTAATTAACAAAATACTGATGTGCATTGAATAGAAGTAGATCTAAACCCTTAAATGAAGATGAAACAGGGCAGTCTTCCTGAACTTGAAGGTTCACTGAGGAGCTACTGTTCCTTAGTTCAGGAGAGAACCGATTCAGAAACCTCACTTGAACCAAATTCAGCCTGGTTTTTTACACAAACTTGTTTCCAAAGCCTAAATCACAGTTAGAAACTAAATCTGAGATTAACAATATGTGAGAATACCCTCTCTTCTGCTTGTCTTAGAGAGATAGAGATGACTATGCTTGGCAAAAACTAGGAGGGCTGACTGGGCAGGGGAAGCTGCATGGGTGAACCCAGGAAAATCTGTGCACTCTTCAAGTATTAGTGAATTTTTCTGTTACTTTTTGGACATATAAGGAAAAGGAGAAGTGATGATTTCCTTACCATGGATAAAGTACAAAGAATAACAGACCTTCCTATAGAGTGTCTCAGAAAGACATTGCTGAAGGTGAAAGAGAAGATCCCCAGGTCCAGTAAAACAAGAGACCACAACGTGCTCATGTTATACTTGATATTAACAGTACAGAGACATCACATTTCCACACAAAACTCCTTGGAGCTGAATGGATTCTTCTCTAGTAAGCAAACCCAGCAATTTTCTAGGCTAGATCCTCAACACAAGTAGACTGTAACATCAGAAATTATTTGCTAGTATAGCTTTTGCTCAAGAGACAGACAAAGCTAGCAAAGAACTGTACCCCAGGACTTGCACCCTAAAGCAGAAATTAAATGACCACTTCCATAATTGCTGGCTTAGATCAAAGCTGTGAAAAGGCTCTAAACAGTAGTTTCCATAATTACCAATTCTTTCTGCAGTCATTATCCCCTCACTGCCATAGCCCTGCTGACAAAAAGCAGGTCAAATCATCATGCAACATTCCTCGACTCTCAAAATACATTAAAGGGTAGTTCAGTATTTGGGGAAAACGCTAGCAATATAAAAACTGCAAAGGAAAATAGCCTTACAACTTAAAAGCAACATTTTCAGCTGTGCCAGTCATCAGATTATACACCATTTAATCAGTTTCACTTCTGGAAACTGATACAAAATATACAGACCTCTGCAGAATACAGTTCATAAATGCAGAAAGCAACCAACCATAGGCACATTTAAGTTCAACTATCCTTCTTTACAGTAAATTAAATAAGTAATTATTCATTTAGGAACAATTAAAGATCTGTTCAAGTGTTTCAAAATAAATGCTATACTGTAATAGTACAAAAGAACATGTGACTGTATTTCATATTTAGGATTAAATAAGATTAATTCAGATTTTAAAGTAAACTGAATGCAGCTTCTAAAGAACTATGAGGAGAATTTAAATTGCTTGCTTGTGTTACAGTTGGAGAGAAGGTTACTCAATACTTAGTTTCATTAACATGGTCACTGAAAAAAGAAACTCTTGAATTCTATTTAAACAGATTTTCAGCTCAGTGAATCTGAGGTAAACTTTAGCCAGGACTTCTCATGTTTCTAGGCAATTAAATTTTCTGGTCCTGAAATGGTAATTACTACTACAAGGTCAGAAGACCTCTACTTACAACTTAGTAATCTATACAACAAGAGTTGCTGACTTAGTAGAATTAAACATTCCCTAAAAACATGTAATCTTTTTTTTTTTTTTGTAATAAATACAATGAACTAGCTCCTTACCATGTACTAAACTCATTGGTCTAAGCTATCTGGAAGTATCATTCTTAAATATTAGGATCAGATATCATATTTTATGGCCTTCCCTGTACATGTGATTTAACAAGCAAAGACAGAAGTGGTGCTGGGGAGAGGGTGGTTGGCTTTGCTTTGTTTGGGGTCTTTTTAAAACACATATAGTACACTTACACCTACTTTAGCCCTAATGCAAATGAAAAATCAAGAGTTTTCAGTGTGAAAAGCAAGGTGCTGCTTTCAAAGAGGCACATTAGATCCAGGTTAGGCAAGAGAGAGGGTGAAAGTTTTTCTTTGGCTCACAAAGGTTTCACTAATCTTATTAAGGGTTTAGAAAAGAAAGCACAGCAGAGCAGCCAGTCTTCCTTCCTCATGATGTTCAGCGATCTGGATACATGTTATGTGACCTAATTCAGCTCTCAAACACACAAATCACTCAAATGTAGAATCCCTGAAGATAATAATGTGAAATGAATGCTTAAATTTGATCAACTAACCTCACAAAGAGTAGTCTTTTCTACCCTGCTGCCGCTTTTCAGGAAAAGGGAAGTTTTTTATGCCATTTTAAATTAATGCTTGACCAAGAGCCATCTACTCTGCAACCTAAATTGGACTGAAGTTCAAGGAAAGTGGGACAAGAGGCCCCATGAGCTGACAGTTCTTGCACTCACCATCACCACTGTGCTTTTGCAGTTAATAAAGCTGTGCCATCACTGACTGTGGAGCACTGAAACAGCAGCATGCAACCTGTATATGAGGAACAATCAGAAGACAAAAAAAGAAAGGTAGATAACCCCAACCAAGCTCAATTTAGTGCTGTCCCAAGGGCAGAGTCTGAAAAACCCTGCTGTTGAAAATTCAAGCATGCAAGACTAATATCAAATAAGACCAAAGTTGATCATGGTATTGAAACAAAGTCTTAGTAAAAGGAGGAATTACACAACTGCCTTTTTTGTCATATATGTTGCTAACTTCAGCATTTTAAATGGTTACACAAGGATTCTCAATCAATTTCTACTAAAGGTACAATAACACACCTTTTTTCTTTTTGAATTTAATTTAACTCATATGTCAGTAACCCCTACACTCACAAAATAGCAGCATGATAGTTGTAACAGCTGAGACAAGCGGGCACAAATAGGTTTGTAATAAAGTGATCAAATTTCTTAAGCTATTTAGTTTACTGCAAATCATTCTACACATGATCATAAAACTGCTTAATGTTAGACTCCAGAAAGTCTGGAGTAATTATATTCAAATGCAACACCATCTTTTAAGTAAAAATAGAATTCAGTTGGTATTTTTGCATGATGCATAAATAACATGAAGTAATCTCAACAGAACAAAGTTCGTAGCATGTAATAAAATCACTCTGGAATTACAACACCCAACCTGCACATGCTCAAAAGGAACAGCTTGAGCTGTTCTAACACGTACTGTGTGTATAAACCATACATATAATAACCCTATATGCACACATACACATAAACCCATATATCAACTAGAGTTATAGCCTAGAGCTGTGTTTAACACATGATTTTCAGTCATCCTATAAAAGACACTAGCAGAGTCCACCTCCAAGGGATTTTATCACCTAGCAAGTGATCTCATGCTTCTGGAGTCAGCTTGAATGTCTCACTAGATTCCACATTTGTCTCCCATGGTTTGTGTCTGAGCTGACAGCTGGGACATCCCCACACTCCTGTCCAAGGCCAGGGGGTGACAATGAACACAGACAGGACTGCACCAGGACACTGCAGGCAGGACTCTGGGTCCCTGCTCACAATAATATCTCAGCCAGTGCTCTACAATAGTTTGTGGTGACTGAAATGAGTCACCTCTCTACATATGACTGCCATTACAAAGCCATATCTCCATATGGCTCGTCAGTCAAGAGACTAAGCAGCAAAGGAATAAAAAAAAAGGATCAAATGGTTCAACAGCTGAAACAGCTGCAAGATGAAAGCTTCAATTACACAGAAATACCTTCCAAATTTAACTGAAAATAAGATTTATATTTCCCCAACAATAAGAAAATCAAGTGATGTGCTTACTCAATTAATAATAAATTTCACATTAAATTATCTTTATCATATGGTAGAATAAAATAGATATATAGGACTTTGAAATGCTGCAGAAAAAAACATTATACAATGAAGAAAACATGACAGAAATTGCATATAGAAAGATACTATTTATAATATTTTACAAGCAACACATATGATACTTTTCATAATCACAGTCTTTAGTGTCGCAATTCCAGTCAAGAGCATTTCAGCTGAGAACATCTGTGAAACTGAAGCAGAGACATTCCTCACTTCTGGTTCTGAAGGCTTAAAGCCTTAATATAAAAATATATTACAATATATTAAGAGAAAAAGTAGGCCCAACCCTAGAAAGTCTCCTAAACCCACAAAGCTAATGCCACCTGTAGTAATAAACAGTACCCACGGTAACTCCTTGGTCATTTTAAGCTTTCTGCAGAAGGTGAGAAGTTTCTCTAACCCATGAAGAGAATTCCTCCAGTAACTCCAGCCATGAGCTCATTAACACTTGTTCCTAATAAAGGCAGCTGAAGAGTCAGGGTCACAAGGAACTTCACACAACCATGTCTCAGACACAGCTGTTTCAAAGCTGTTTCATCCTTACTCCTAAAGCTTAAGGGTACAGAGCACACGAAAAGATCAATTGTAAAAAATATTTCTAAAATATGCTTTGGAGTATCTACTAAGGTTATCTCAGAACAGGCAAAGCCATGTTTAAGACAGATGTGTAATTTAAAAAGACTGAAAGCACAAAAGAGATGGTGAGTCAAGCTGTAAGAGTTTTCTTGTCATTAAGTATTATTATTCTGTGGTACTATACCTGAAGGGTACACACACAAATACTCCTATAGTGGTTTCTTTCTTTTCTTTTGTGTTTAACTTTAAATTCATTTTATACTGAAAAAACATGTGCAACTGTCCATATCTGAAAGATAAAAGAGCTGCTTCACCGAGGCAAAATATCTAGTTGATGCAGCAGTCACCCAAAATTATAAAAACAGATAATACACTTAAAAACCACCTATATTTTACATCTAAAAACTAGCATTAGTAAAGAACGTGCTATGTCGAGTATTCAAGAGCTTAATAACCTTGATTCATTAGACATGCATTTATTCTCTGTCTTGTGATTTATGAAACCAAAAATGAAATGTTCAACTCTTGGCACCTTCCAACACACTGCCTACCTTTTACCCCCTTATAAGAGCTATGAAGAATTTGAATATTCAGTATATTGCATGGGAAGAAAAAACACTTTCTTATCTACTTTATATTTGTCACACTATCTAAAAAAGCCTGTAGCCATAATTCCAGCTGAAAATGCCAATTTCAAACCAAGGAAGGCTAATGTTTATTGATCCTGTCATGGACCAGTGACACTTTAGCATTGGAAATTCTGCTCACTTGAGTCTGAAAATTGATAGTCTAGTTAAATGTGACAGAGGACAGTCTAGCAGACTTTGTTTTCATCAGGAAAAAAATCCATTATTTTTCAGGTCCACAGAAGATAAATGTTTGATCTGTTTGCATTTTTAATGCCAAATTTTAATTGGGAAGTCAACACAATAACGGATTAAACTGGGAAAAGATGAAGATGTGGTGAGGGTCACAGGATCCTGAAAACAAGTCCTGGGAGCAGATGAGGCTGGACAACTCAGTATTTCTTCAAAGAGTGTTCAACAGCCACACTTTGCTACAGCAATCAGATCCCACAAGAAATACTTCAGCTGAGTATTTGTCAAGTTATAATGATCACAGAACCGTGCAACAGCCTGACCTCTCTAGTCCAACCTTTCATGGGAAAGGGACTCTGGCTGAGATTATCCAGCACCCTGTCCAGGGACTCTACAATCAATCACCTACCAACTCACAAGGCATCACTCAGCTTCTGAAAGACAAAAGCTGGAGTGTCTTTCCCATGGCCAGTTACATTTCATTTGCTTCTTTACCTTCTGCACACACACAACTGCAGTCCATTTTTCTTTTCTTCTTATGCTGAAGTACAAGGCCACACAGCTGAATCTTGCAGCCAAAGCCATTCACTAATCCTTTAACTATGAATTCTAATATGTAAAGAAAAATTTCATGGTACTAGTACAACACAAAAAGTTCACACTATACTTAATTCATGTAATGGCAATTTTTTTCCACTATGGTCCATTTTGCATGACATAAATTGCAGATACTCAAGTAGTTAAGCTTGGAAAAATACTCATTTGGTACACACATACTCAATAATTAGTTTTTGTGCTGGCCAAGGTAGGTCCTGGTATAACTATCTGTTCCTTATCATATGAACATTTTTTTATTGTAACACTGGCATGAGATAAAGCTCTGAATCCAAACTATTTCAGACTTGCATTTCTACCACTGACATCTAAAACTCCTTACAAAGGAAGGCAGCTATTCTTTCAGAAATATTTATGTGTCTATTTGTATTGATACACAAATTGAAGAATTTTAATGACACCAAACCAGTCTAGCCAACATTCTGTTAAAATTAACATCCACCTGCAGTTCGGCTTTTTCTAAAAGAAGATATAGTGGCTGCCATCCAAATCTTCTGCTGGTCTTCACTCTGAGGTCTCAATAATGATGCCTGGTACCAACTGAAACAATTAAGAACTGCAGTGTAAGTGTTACGCAATATCAGAAGAGTCCTAAGGTTTTTTCAAAGTTCTCCCTGGATGCTTGTATGAGAATATGTGAACTATATCCCTACAACATTCACCAAATAAAGAAGTTTATGAAGATAGCCTTTTCAACCTAAAAATAGTGCAGCAATAAAGAAGGCCATTTGAACAGGTTAAGTGCTGGCTCACAGCTGTGACTGAGTCCTAGCAAAATTAGCCTTAAAATTACTGATAGTAACTCCCCCATTGCTCCAATTGACAATCAAAATGCATCACCCCTGCCCATTTTCTTGTGTCTGGAAAGGTGAAAGTCAATGGAAGACAGCACCAACATGGATAGTTGAAAAAAGTTCTGCCTCATGTCACTGACACAAAGTAATCAGGACAAAATAATACAGAAAGGGTGCTTTTAGCTATGAGAAAACCTTCTGGCTCAAGGGATCCAATATATCCAAGTACAAAGCCAGCACTTTTGCCTATAAGATAAAGGTACTGAGAGCTCATCCAAATTTTGAAAACCTCTAAATACATATTTTACAGTCCTCTAGTTAGAGCATTTCAACAGTAATATTCCAGAATATATTCAATGATTTCAGGATTTGGAGGTATGTTCTTCTGTAAGGCTTACTCCGCTTAACCAGTAATTCCATATCAAGTTCTAAATTCTAGACAAAACCAGAAGAAATCAAATAACAAATTATTAAATGAATTTTCAAATAGCTAACTTCTTTAAACTTATATTTAAGTTTCAGCAGCCTAGCTTTAGACAAAACTCCAGTCTGCTGCATTTTCATTTCATGTATTTGACATATATATACCAAATCCCTACTTGTACTTGTCTTTCACCCGAGATGACTCCCCCCTCACTCCCTTAGGACAGAAAAACAACTGGGAAACAAGATAAAAATGTCTTTTTAAGCTTATGTAGTTGGACTTCCAGCAGCCCTTTCAGTATTCACAGCCACATAAATTCTAATGGCAAAGCCTAGGTGCAATATGCTATTCTTTGCACATTCCAGTAATTCTCATGAGCTGCTTCAGCTGCATAACTAGAGAAAGTAGCTCAAATTTAATTCATTCTGGGAAGCAATGCAGAGATTCCTGGAGGATTGCAACAACAGTTGACAAAGCAATTTAACAAGAGCTGTTAAGTTCTACATTGCTTATTTCTCCCCATTTGCAGAGTTGAACACTGCACAAGTTAATTGCTATTGCATTACAAAGAGTGTTTCACAAGATTTTCATAAAAGCTTTTTTTTTTCCTGAAATGAGATTACATAACTTTGTTCTCAAACTATTCACTGCGATAAAAAAAAGGAAGGATTCATGTGATACATTTTTTCCTTGGCAAATTCAAAACATATTTTGTGAAGCGTGTTTATAAAATTTTCAGCTGTAAAGAGCCAATTTGTACAAGAGATTTTGATGGCATTTTTCCTACCTAATAAATTGCATTCCAGTGAGTATGCTAGATAAATTAGATGCTTTACACAATCCTAAAAATTAAAAAAAAAAAAACAACACACTATTAACTTCAAAACTGAAGTATTATCATCATTCACAACTCAGACACATCATATCAAAAGATATACTGGGAAAGCAATATTCACTCAGAAAATTTAGTATTTTATCCATATGTATGAAATAATCCACATGTGAAATAGATACTGCAAGTGCAAAAAATAAAACACATAAACCCAATGAAATACCTTCAGATGGACTTGAAAACTTCAAAACCTGTTCATCTCTATCCTGCTGTGCAATAAGATACCTTTGCAGTGGCATAAAAACTTCTGAAATTATTACTGTAAAACTAGTAATTTTGTTCAGCGACACATTAATTACATGCTAAATTTAGCACTACTTTTCCTTAATTACACAAAGTGTTTCTGCAATGCCTAACAACAAGTAGAAACAAAGGTGCTTCTTATCCAGCCTCTTTTGCAAGAAAGGGGAGGAGGGATAAAGGGGAGATCTCCAATCACAGTTTTAGTTTCTGTACAGGGCTAGTAAAAAACCCCAGCTAAGTGGATCTCTGTAGAAAGAGAAACGACATCATATTTTATCAGACTAGTCAAAGTCTAAAGCATAGAAACTACAGGTTATCTTGCACACCCAAAATAAATTCAGAATCTCTGTATGATACTTGTTCCATCTATTTGTGTTTATCAGTTATGGAACTGTTTGGGACTGACCTGACAATGATCAACATTGCACAGCACAGATTTTACTCATGACCCCACATACCAAAGGATTTACATTCTACCAGAAACTATGGAATAGCCTCTGCCAAACCAAGAGCTAAAAATACAGTAATTTGATACAGACTGAACCCACATGTTGCTCTCTGATACAGGGATGCAAGAAGCCAAAGCAGAAGCAGCTGCCTATATACTGCTTTGGACAAAGAATTTCTTAGCCAAATTCAAAGCAATTTTAAGATCAAATCTCATTTCAAATAAATTTTAAGGTTCACATACAGATAATTTAAAACTATATGGATTATCCTTTAATCTCCTCAAATTTGTGTGTATGAAAATAAATAATAAATTTGGTCCTAGCTCAAATAACAGACAAGACATTCATGATATCCCAGGCACCTCTCCCAGTGCAGACAACAATTAAACAAAGAGAAATGTTCTTCAGTACTACTCTAAGACATTCTCTGCTAGCCAATCTAAGCACCTGCCTAAAGAAAAATAAATCTGGTGGAATAATAGTTCACTCAGAATAGCCAAAAAAAGCAGATTGGACAGTATTACAAAACAAAAGTAACAAGAATCCAACTAAATCTACTTCTTGAATTCCAGTAATTTTAAAAATACCCAAAATCAAATCCAACCAACCAAGAAACAAACAAAAACCCCACAAAACAAACAAACAAACCACCCCAACAAAAAACCCAAATGAAGAAAAAAACCCTCACGAAACCAAAAAGCACAAAAACCAAACACCCAAAAACACAAACCCAAAGAGGTTTCAATAAGGTAGGGAAGCAGTTTTTCAGTTTAGGAAATTATAGCAATGGCATGGGGATTTTGTAAACCTAGATTTTACCCTGGGAGAAAGAAAAAAAAGGAAACAAGATATAACATTATAAAAACACAGTTGATTCTTTCCACAAAATCGCATCAATTTTGGAAATTAAATATTGAATTGAAATTCAAAGTGACTTCTTCAAAACTTGGTTTAACAATAATGTGCTAACAGATTAATCTAAATCATCTGCTAGGAGTTTCAAAAAAATTAATTAGCATTCACTTTTTTTTTCTATAAATATTGTAATTCATTCCATAAGAATAAAATACCAACATTAGACCTTAGAAATACCTACATAAGGCGAGGACTTTTGGTTCCTTTCCACTTGGAACTTTCCACTTATTGTAACTTTTAAAAGTATTTCAGTGTCTTCTGGTACATCCATTCCAAAATGTTTTAAGCAAAAAAATCAAGAAAATATTCACAAGTTTACCTTTAAATTGATGAATTTAATACTATTTTATACTTATTTTATATTTGTCCATGCATTTAAAATTGGTAAAAATGAAGAAGCAAGTTCAAGCATATCTGCAATTCCCTTAACTATAGGCAGTGTAAGGGTAGAGTCTGAGTGAAGAAGTGTCACACCTTGCCCAGCTGTACTTCAGCAGCCAGGGGAAACAGCAACATTGCATTTATATTCATTCCATTTCCCTTCCTTTATTCACCTGACCATCTCTGGCATGCATCTAATTATAAAAGCACTTATACAGAGACTTGTTTACATTCAACATTCACTTTAGAGGTCAGCTTGACAGCAATTATTCACTGCACTACACAGCTCAATACGTAGCCTGATCACTTTGATATGGCATAAATTCATTTCACTGACAGTGACTGATGTTGTTTGTGCCACAACCCCAGTCATCCCTCCTGACCCAGCCCCATGCCATCGATTCTGTTTGCAAAGTCAGGTGCTAAGCTTTATTCAGCTGAAAATGACTCTGCAAAAATAAAAAGTTCCTTGCTGGACCAGAGAACCGACCCCAGACACAGCACAGCCAGATAAACACAACCACCAGGGAGCACATAGCAAGAACAAATAGCTGAGCACCAGTGAAAACCTTTGATTTCCTGTTTTAGTCACAACACACACTATCACTGGTTTTGAAGTAACTTATCACTGCGAGTAGAAGCAGCAACAAACTTTGGAGCCAGTTTGACAAGCTACAAGACATGATGCTAACACAGAGAATAGGCAAGTACACAGACCACACACAAGATACACTTCAGAAAAAGGCTGGCACCCTGAAAGAAAGGCAGAAAGATTTTTTCATTGCTTATGTGTAAGCAGTAGGCATACAAATAAGAGATTACATTATTGCCTATGGGAACATAAATCAAGCTCATTTAGTAACACTGAAACTTCTCTGTACATGTCACACAGCTGAAGAGTTTGTATGTGGTTATGCAGGGAGAGAGGATGGGTCAAGAAAGGAGTGGTGACACTTCTGCAATAGTACTTGTTACTCATTTCAAATATCAGCAACTTTAACTTAACGCTCCACAGAGATTCTGCACTAAGTGCTATCTCCCAGAGGCCACCAATGCACACTGAACACCACAGCACACACAGCTCCTTCTGACACGAGCTGCTGAGGGAAGGAGAATGGCACATTACTGTGGGGCCCTTTGGTCCCACCCATGCATGTAGCACCTTTCACCTTCCCAACTCCAAAATTTGTATGGGACTTACAGGTGACAGTGTCCTAACTCAAACAGCACACTGCATTCACCATGCAGGAACTCCACACGTCCATACTTCAGAGGAGAATGGATCACAGAACTAGAAGTGACTACCTGTCCTGAGAAGCTCAGCTTTGGCAATCTGATAAAATAATATTAATTCAGTATTATTTTAATGTTACTATATCATGCAAGAATAACAGATAACCACACAAGACTTTTCTTAATAGCTTTCCCCAAAGTCACATTAGAAGAAGAAAACCACATTACCTACAGAAACACCTCTATGTGAAGTGGAAAAGAGGGGATGTTCACAGCAACAAACATAACAAAAGCTAGAAATTACAGAAGACAGCAGAATGAGCACAGAAATAGTTGTGTTGGTAGACTGCAAATATATTTAAAGCTTCTTTATTATCTTTACTGTAACAACCTTTGCAACAATGCTATCACTCAATTTCATGTAGTAACAAAGGCAGAAGATGAATGCTGACAAATAATCTTGAGTGATATGATTATTAGCCTTCAAATTAGAAATTAAAAGGACTTAGGAGCCCAAATCAGCTTTTGTTCAAGAATTTTAAAATATAATTTTGGATGCTCTAGCACACTCGGCACAAAGAAACACCCTGACAATGCCCAGGCACTCTCTCCTCCATGCACATCCCTCCTCCTTTCCATCCCTGGAAAATTACCTGAAGTGCTACAGAACAACCTCCAGGTCCTGGCTATGCCCCTCCTGCCTACTGCAAAATTTAACCCTGTCCTGGCCAGAACCAGGACAAGTCAATTAAAACAGAACAAGTGTAAGTCCATCTGAGCATACCAAGTTGATAATCACTATTACATAGTTAAAAGAAAGATGCTATACAGCCAAATTCTTAGCATCAGTTTCTTTTTAGAGGACACCATCCTGAGTGATGGTGACTATGCCGAGGACCTGAATTTCCACACAGCACTGAACTTGCTTTCACAAGGTATTCTGGTCAAGATACAGAATAATACAAGCTCAGTCTGATGTTACACTTATTTTAAGCCCTGAAAAGACAGAGTCAAGAACTATTACTAAGCTGGATGTGTTCACCAAGCGAAGCTATTTACCATTATTACTGGTGAGCTGTGAACAGATCAGGAATCATGACTGATCTACTGTCCAGACAAGTGTAAAAAAAAGCCTGAGGAAATATAAAATAAAACCAAAACCACTGCTGATATAAACCTATCTGGACCATTTGCTGAAATGAGCACAACCTAAAGATCCTAATTTGCAATTCACACTGGAATCTACCAGGACAAAGTTTAATTCCCCTTTCTCATAAATATGAACTAATACTTTAAGCATCACGTTTGAGGAATTCTGAAATGGAGCAGAACACTCAGTTGAATGTGTTCAATAAATTGTAGGATATAAATAAAGTGCTGTTAGGTAGGCAGCTAGAAGTACGTATTATCTGACTACACATCAGAGAGATTACCCTGTTAGAGGCAGCAGGACTAATTAGCTAACTGGGCACCTAACAGGGTTGTGGTAGACTCTACATCCATTTTATCTAAATGGGAAATTTTCTTTGTGGATGTATCAAATTCCAACAGGGATTCATTCACACAAGTCCTATGGATGGTCTTTTTCAGAAAAAAATCAGACGATTACAAATGGTCCTTTCCTGGATTAAAATCTATTAATCATTCTTTTGCATTTCTTCTGCATGCTATTAGCAATTGCATAATCAACCTAATTACATATTTTAAGATCAGCAGCAATTAAAATCTGTTTAATCAAATGATAATATCTTAAAATGTCTATTGAACGCTAATGCATGATCCACATACCAAAACCTCCAACACATGCTCCTGAGGATCCAGCCGGATTTGCAGCCCATGGAAGGTCCCCCCGTGGAGCCGTGAAAGCCCAAGGGAGATTGTGACCCCACCATGGGAAGCCCAGGCTGGAGCAGGCCCCTGCAGGAGCTGGGACCCTGTGGGGGACCCACGCTGGAGCAGGCTGCTCCTCAAGGACTGACTCCCTGGAAGGACCCACACCAGAGCAGCTTGTGAAGAACTGCAGCCTGAGAGAAGGACTCATGCTGGAGGAGTTTGTGGAGAGCTGTCTCCTGTGGGAGCAGAGAAAGAGTGTGAGGAGCAAAGAGTAGCTGAGATAAATGTGTGAAGAACTGACTGCAACCCCCATTCCTTGTCACTCTGTGCCATTCAGGAATAAAAAATCAGGAGTGAAGTTAAGCCTGTGAAAAAGAGAAGGGTTGGTTGAAGGTGTTTTAAGATTTGGGTTTATTTCTCACTACCCTACTCTGATTTGATTTGCAATAAGTTAATTTCCCTGAAACGAGTATGTTTTGCCCAAGATCATAACTGGGGTGTGATCTCTCTGTCCTTATCTCAACTTGTGAGCCTTTCTGTCCACTTGAGGAGAGTGACAGAGTTGCTTGGTGGGCAGCTGGCATCCAACTATGGTCATCTCACCACAGGCCATCAATGACACAGTAACAGAATAAATCTTTTTTCACTTACCTTTCCATTTAGAACTCTGTCTGCTTAAGACAGCATGGAAGTGTGCTTTGGGAAGTGGCACTATGAATCAGAAGTTATTGGTTGATCATACTTTATCCCTATGTGCTAGTTGTTACTACCTTCAGTGGTGACAAAAACCTCAACTCTCAGAGCCCTAAAATAAGAATCAGTGAGAAGGCAATACTCCCAGGTTTCTAAGAATTTAATTGCCCAAAACAGGAAAAGCTAACCACTCAATTTATTTCTATCTGTATCTGAATGACACTAGACTGACAGCATTCTTTATATGATGCTGTCTAACACACAAAAATAAAGAAAAGTTGTGTAAAGGAAATGGTTACCCTATGTAAAACAGCATGTTCACATTTGGGAATGGAACCATAATCTCACTCAACACAGCAAGAACTTAGGAATCATTTCCTTCAAATTAATTCCCTCTAGACCTTAAAGCAAGCTGCTCAGCAGCTCCTACAAGTTAAGCCCAATTGTACATTGACCAGATATCAGATTACTCTGAGTGCTTAGATTATTTCAGGTAACTGAAAAATGAGTTTTGAAGCTTTTATCTTTAACTATTAAGGGACGAAAAGAACCTGAAGACTTGGGAAAAAAGGTTTTTAAGAATATTATTCAAGGACTGTGGAAGTAAGCATGCCTACAAGTTCATGTTGCATACCTGTGGTTGCATTAAATACAGAGAGTTAATTTAACAGATCTGTACCTGTTTATTATCCCTTTATCATTTCTCCCAAAAAGAAAACAACATTGTTGCACCCTCCTCCCCCACTCAGCAGGGAGGTAGTATCTGTAAAAGTGCCAAGAACGCCTCAATTAAGGGAGAGGATGAGAAGGTAGAGTCCAACCAAAACCACGTCCCATTTGTCCTATGACTCACTGTAGATTATTTATTGAAATCTGTACTTCACATCACCCCTTTTCAAAAGGGCACGTTAAGCATATTCACCTTGCACCTTTTATTTAACCTATTAAGTCAGAAATTAGAGAAAAAACCCAGCTCATAATAATCTTCATATTATTTTCAAGTTAATAAAGTATGGCTGTGCATCTGCTATTGAGAATAAAAAAAATTACATGTACTAAAAAAACTTATTATTTCAATATTCAGCTACTATTATTATGCCAGGTAAGAAGTTCTGTGCAAGCTGATTTTGTAACTCAAAACCCTGGCTGTAAGATGCCAGGCACAAAAACTCAGCTAGGCCTTTCAGAGCACAGTCAACATACACATTTTGTTGCTACAATCACCAGGTGCCAATAGATTTACCTGGTATGTGGGAGACACTAATGTACAATCATACCTGGAAGTCAGATTTATGAGCCCTGTTTGTGTTACTCATGCACAAAGACACAATAAAATAAGGCAAAAAGAATATCACTGCTGCACCAAGGACTTCAGGATGAACAGTACAGTAACACCAAGGTCAGCCAGTTTTATTAGTAGCAAACAACTTATTACTTTATATCAAAAGCTAAGAGCTTCCAAGTACAGCAGGATTCCATAATACACTAATCACAACAGGCATAAGAAGATACTTAGAACATACTTTCACATTCACTTGAAGTCTGAGTGGTGCCCATTCTCAGGGCATATACTATGTTACATTTACAAATTTATGTCAAAAGATGACATAAAATCCAGCCTTTTTGGTTTCAGTAAAACTCTGTCAAAGAAATATTAAATAATACCATACAGACTTCTCATTCTCACCATTTCTGCTGTTTATACTGTAGTCTGGTTTGTCATTCACTGCTCTAGGGTATGTGATAAAGGGCAAAGAAAGTTGTTTAAAAGGTTTGGTTTTTAGATGCTTTGGAATAAGTTCTTAAAGCAGAGTCCTACACAAGTGAAAAGGGTTAACAATATGCACTGGTCCAAAGCCAAACAGTTTGAGATACAGGTTTCCAATACTAACAAAATATTTACAATACCTTACCTAAGCCAGAACAGTTTTTAAATATTTGCATGATCTAAAAATTTGAACCAAACCACCTGACTTAAAACCAGATTGACATTTTTTTTAGCCTTAGAGCTCATTACGGTGCAGTGTTACAATAGCCATGTTAGTTCTACCCGTATTTACTAATTAGGGCTGGGAACCTCCTCAAATATTGACACATCCTGTCCACCAAGATCCACAGGACTCTAAGCAAGTGCACCAGTGGCTCAAGCAGAATTCCTTGCACTCCAAGGAGCCCTCATCAAGGCAGATTCTAGACCAACACCATTAGAGAAATTTGGATTATTTCCCTCCCCGAGGCAAGGCACCTTAAAAGATAACACATGAAGGAACAACACTGAATTATTGTGACATATTGGACTATGGAGACTGTGAACCAACCCCAGAGTACAGCAGCTGCTTTAGTGTCAGCTCCAGGTGATTCTTCTCAACCCCGGTGAGCCAACCAGCCACGGAACGTTCATATTAAATACAGCACTCTGTTCAATCACACAACACTTAGCTCCGTGTATCTCAGCACAGTTACATCACTCTTTTATTTCCTACTTCTTCCTTTTCGTCTCCTGGGAATAGTTCATCGTTAGGTTAAGTCAAAAATCAGTAACTGGGTTTAGTTGAAAGGAACAGTGTGACCTCTTGAAGTTCTGAGGATTATGACAGAGTCTGAATTAAAACCCATGTTACAAAGAAGTTGTTAATCTCACACACTAGTCTTGAATTCAAGCATTAGACACCTCATTCCAGGTCTCAGGCAACAGGAAAGTCATTAAATCATCTTTTTTTTTTTTTTTTAAAGCACAGATTCTAAGAACCAAAAGGCACTCATGTATTAGTTTATATGGATGTTTAAAAATACATATTTTAAAAAACTAAACCAAACAAAAAATCACCTTCGATCTGCATCTACTCTTCTCCTGGCTTAATGTATGAGAAGATGCAGTTTTTCCAGGAGCTGCTACACTAAGAAAACCAGGCACTGACTCAGAAACAGAAAGCTACCTTTTAGCTACTTTCTATTACAACACAGATTCATACAAGCACAGGCAACTTTTGACTGGCAGCACTGCTAAGCATTTCATCCAGGTCCCGCAATAAGCACGGAATTTTCTTGGCCTGCATTTGTAGGCTACCCATGAAACCTACAGTCACCTTCAGGCTCCTTTTAACCACAATCAGGGAAGCACAGAATTGACATATGGACATCTTTAAGCATGTAGCTCACTCAGCTCTAGAGCAGGAAAAGGTCCCCATATGCTCCACAGACAGATCACGAGAACAAAACTTCTCATTTCTGACACTAAATCATCCAAACATGTCACCTGGTAAAAATAACAGCTTCACTGATTTCAAGTGGCTTGTCACAAGAAAAGAAATCAAGGTATTTTCTGAAGGCACTGTTTAAAAACATTCATAGATCACAATGATCTAGACCATAATCAAAAAGCCATTTTATTACGATGGTATTTCAAAGGCATAAAAAAGAAAAAATTGATCCAGATTTGTAAATTACTTCCCAAAGGGAGTTTGGAGCACTTAAGCACAGAACAGTCACAGCAAGGTGGCACCTGCACACCTCTCCTCATCACCCTGAAGCTGTGGTGTACAGAGATCAGGGATCTCTAAAATGATGCTGCACTGTGCTCAACAGACATGCTCCTTATGCTAATATGTGCTCAGGTTTAAGCTGATTCAGTCATAACTGGCAGACTATAACTACTATCTTTGAAGGCAAATTGCAACTTTGACAAAATACGATTTCAGGCAGGTACAGGTATAAAGCAGCCAGCACATGAGCGCTGTGTTAATAACCTTAATAGCAAAGAATGCAATTAACAAGTTTTGACCATCTGAAACACAGCTGCCAAACTCTTTCAGTTACTGCTCATCCTCATGCAGAAATAAAAGTCAAAATGTCATGTGTGCCCACCCTGCTCAAGAAAGCAACAAAGTGGTGCTCTTCTACTGGTTTCATCATAGATATGTGAGAATGATCCTTTTGTTGCACTAAAACCAGAACGAAAACTCAGCTGCTTACATAATCCAGCCTTCACTATGGCTCTTATAACAATGCACTACTATTGTTTTACCTTTTAGAAGCAGGGGAAAGGTTTTTTGCTTTAAAGAAGAGCTGAACAGATGATGACATTAAATCCAAATTAGCAGAAGGGAATCCCTCACCCACTCCCCCAATAGCACGAAAGAACAGTCTCGTGGCAGCCTTTTAAGGAGGAGGTCGTGGAGCACAACAGATATACAAGTGCCTAGCACATCCACTGCTCTTTTTTTTTACCCCAATCTGAGTCAAACAATCCAACTTACACAAACAGGTACAGGAAATGTGAGCAGTGGTGTACTAGTTTGAAATTATCCTAACTAATCAATGATTTTAATCAAGTAATCCAAGCGTTTAAAACTGCAAGTCTGCATTTAGTTTTCAAGCTGTTCAGTTTGCAAAGGACAGCGTATGGCACTTGCGTCTTCCTGGCTTCCTTTAGCGCTCAGGCGAAAGGCTGACGGCTCAGAAGACTGAATCTATCAGCTTCTGAGTCACTGCAAGCAGAGACAGCTGAGAAAGACAGATCCAGCGAGCCAGGCAGACACTGTACACATCCCGCTCCCCGACCAGGTAGCCTCAGTGCACATAAAGAGATGTCTGTCTCTCACACAGACGTTTCGGTCTGGGACATGAGGAGATTCTTTCCACAGGCCAAAAAAGGGAAAGTCAAGCTAGAAGGCGGCAACGGCAAGACCAAGAAGCTTGACTGAGCTGGGTCATTACCAGGACGCAGGAGCCCCGAGCTGTTTAAAACCTCACTGATCCCTGTAGAAACACCTCCCACCAAATCGGCATCGTTACCTGCCGTCAGCCGGGGCGCCGGGATTTCAAAGCCGGGAGGAAAAACCCAGCTGCTCAAGTTTAGGACTCCATCCTCGCTTTCTTCTCCTCCCCAAACCACAGCCGCCACCACCACCACCGAGTGGGTCACTAAACTTCGCCGAGCAGGGAGCTC
>VXBQ01017760.1:517063-543561 GCA_013400175.1 Phainopepla nitens | reverse complement strand
TCCCGCGCCGGGCAGCGGGGCGGGCGCCGATCCCGCCGGCCCTGCGGCACCGGGAGCGGCCGCTCGGGGCCGGGCCGGGCTCGCGGCTGCCCCGGGCACGGCTCAAGGACGCGGCCGCCTCTGACACGGCTCTGCTGCCTCGGTCACACCGCTGTCCGCGGAGCTACGCCGTTCTCGCCCCGTATCAGAACTGTTACCCTCGCCTTCGCCTATCTTTCCGATTTATTTGTTTTAGACAGAGGACTAGTTAAAGTTCCAAGTAGCAGCCACCACGGTGACCTTCCTTCGTCCCTTCAGCCTTTGCCTTCTCCGCCGCTAGTTTCTGCATTTCCCTCCCATCTGCCCTTCTCATCACTGCTGTGCCTCCAGCGCTGTCCCCGGGGACAGCCTGGTTTGAGGACAGCAAGAGCTCTGGATCACTGGGCAGGGCTGCAAAACAGTCCTACGAGTGCTTTCCTCTTGGCCGCGTTTCTTATGCAAGTCCGCATAGAATCAGATGGACGCCAAGTCTTCCTGTACTCTTTCACTCAGTCTGCGACTCATTAACTTAAAACTTAAGTTCACTTAGATTAGTTCAGTACGACTGCAAGATCGTAGCATTACGATAAAATTTGTCTTCTGAATGTCCTAGACAAGTGGATTTGAATTAATTTGTGAAATTTGGTCAGGTTGGTAAGCTTCCTAAGATGAACATTTCTCCCATCCCTAGTCTCCCTTTCTTCATTCTCCTGTGTTGAAAGTGAAAAGTTCACATTTGAGGTGAAATCTTGTAATTTATTGTTTCTTACACTTCTGACCAGAGCTGCACTTCAGTGTTCTACAGTCTCTCTCATTAATGTGAGATCAAGCTTTCTTTACAGCACACTACAAGGGACATATGCAATCATAAATACAGCTCTTTCTGTAAGGAATTAAGCTTCCGTTTTGCCTAGAGCATTGTCAAAGCTGGAAATTCTCCGTGCCAGAACACTTAGACTTTCTTCAATCTAACATCAGAACAGTCATTCATCTCTTTGTTTGCTCAAATAATGCTCAAACTTGTTCAAAGATGGAAAGAACAGGACAGGAATTCAGTGTAAATCATAGCAGTGCCTGGCAGAACAGAGTTCATACTGCGATGAAAGGGAATTCCAGTGTGGCAGAGGACAGAACCTGCAGCCTGGGGGGGACTGACACAGAAAATCCCCAACTATTCCACAGAGTTCACAGAATGCCACCACTTTGTGCCCCAAAATCCCTCCACTGTGCACAAACCCAGTGCTGGCTGCATCTATGGCACACCCTGTGAAAATCAGAGTCCACGTTCTCCTCTTAGGCCAATTTTGTTTGGGGACAATTACTGTAAAAGGAGTAAGAAATGTATCTTCAAGTTCTGAGTCTGGCGGCACAAACTATCAGACAGTCTTTTAACAATGAAGAAAATATTCTTCAAATCAGCTAGTCCCATGCATTGACTTTGGTAGGCTGATGTACTGCTTATACATTATATGTAACATATAATTATATATTACATTATAATATGTGCATGGAAATTGCATACAATTTATTACTCAATTTACATGTATTTTACTGTATTTCCACACATACACTTACTATACTTTTTATATCTAATATACACATAATATATTAATATATTATTTATATATTTATTATATAATTACAATAAATTTAGCCCTTGTGTCATAGTGGAAAGGCAGTGTGTTATTTTGCGAGTCATCTTCATATGGAATTTGAGCTGGTTCTGGCTTCCAAGGGAATGGAGATTGATCAGAAATGAGGAATTTACACAACATTTTTGTACAAACAGCTGGACTCAGATTTTAGTACAACCTGAAAAATAACAACTGTGTTTTCCAACGTTTCACTTAAACATCTTTATAATTCAACTAGCATCTTTATAACAGCTATGAAACATATTTATAAATGCTATGAAATCGTAATTTTGAAGATAAAAAAGGACTATTAGCTGGAAAAAATAAAGCTTACCAAAAAGCAATTTTTATGAACATCTTAATTTAATGTTTAGAGGTTTCTCAAGGTGCCACTTCAGGGAATTTTTGAGCTGCTGAATATTCTTTTCTGCTCGCAAGATGTTTTCTATCCTTTTGACACTTAAATGAAAAATGCCTGTACACCTCTGGAAGCCAGTAAGACAATAACTGTTATCAGAGTTTTAAAAAAACATTTTTAACTGCCAAGTTTTTACCCCATTCCAAGTGTAGCATTTGGAATGGGGTAATTTGGAAGCAACATTCTTAGAGTCACCTCAGTGTACTTTTGGAATCAACACTATTGCTCTTCCTGTGAAGAAAACAGAATTTGTCTGCACTGGGGTTACTACACATGCAGGTACAGTAATCTGACTGCATTACTTATAATAACACAGTTTAATGTATAAATATATACAGGGCTTGAGGCTACACACACTGAATAAATACATACATGCACTCGAAAAACTGCCTGGGGAAACAGACCTCGGTTAATAAAGTACTATTCCTTTTAATTTATCAAATGTAAATTGCCTTTATGTATATTCAAAGATTAAGTTTTTCTCATAGTGAATTAAAAGAGATAAGTGGTCTAATTATATCTATCATCAGTGATGCAAGATCCCAGCAAGATGACATTATTATGATGCCATAAATAATTTACTTAGAGAATCACACTTTACCATATTAATCATTTTGATTTTAGTATTTTGATTTTTTTCCTAAGTATTAAAAAGCAGTTGTTCTCTGCACATGCAGAGAAAGATTACCTTAATCTTTTTCCTCAGAAGAACAGCTGACAGTCTATCCAGCCCCACTGGTGAGCATTTGATTCAGACTGTTAGGAACAGGACAGGAAGTTCGTGGGGGAAAAAAAATCCTCTCATTTTAGATAAGAATCCCACGGTTATTTTTACTTTTAACACAATCTATTTTTAAATATGCTTCTTGTTTCTTCTGCTGTCCTCAGAAGTTCCATGTGTCCTTTCAGGCTCTAGTACTTTCCCTGTAAAGAAATCCTGTCCCTTGCCTTCGCTCAGAACAAATTTTGTGTTTCTTGACTGCTGCCATAACATTTCAGAATTCTCTTCAAACTCCTTCTCTCTTGCTAAGAAACTCCATGTGCTATAATCTTTACTTACACTTTAAATGCAAATTTAAATCCTGAACCACATTTTGACTGCAAATGTAATGCTGTTAGTGACTATATATGCCAACCAATGACAAAAAATTTCAGATTATTAAATTTAATTCCACTCAAATCAATCAATTTCACTGTTTCACTGCCCAACTTTCACTGGGAAAAAACCTTTCAAATAAAAGCCATGTTCTTGTCTGAAATATTTTTTGTCTCCTTGTTTTTCACATGTGTTTTTAATTACTGTTTCACACTGACCAAACTCTTCTATTTTACAACAACTGTCTATGACTACCTCAGATGTGAATGATTTGCTTTTAATAGGTACAAAATTGCAGAATAATTAATGTATAGAAGACTTTTAGCAAAGGTATCTATGTTATTATCATTACTGGGAAAGTTAAAGTATGGAGACCTTACCTAGGCTTTGATGGCAACTTAAAAAAGGTGGAAAACAGAGTCTAGACCACACACCTTCCTACAATTCAGTATAAAACATTAAATTTTTGCAAGATGCTCATTTATGTTCCTATTTCCTCTTAATAATCTAACTTTTAACAAAATTGTGGCTAAAGCCAGCTTTTCCCAGCTATCCACATTTGTTTTCTGCAGAGAAGACAGGAATAAAGTTTCTGTTTGTTTTGTTGTTTTTTTTTTAAGAAGCCCTGCAGGTCAGCATAAACGGATACCTCAGCACCACAGGGCACAGAGTCCTTCCCACTGACCCACAGGCTGGAGTGAACTCTTGTCATAAGGCAGGCATGGAATGCCAGCTCCCTTCTGCAATTTCCATCCAAGTCAACTGAACTGCAACTGCTTGAGCAACAGCTCCAGTTTACAGCAACACAGTAAAGCCCTTCCTTCACCACAGATAAATGAGCTCTGCCTGACATGTTCTGCTGATGAAATGTGGGGCTATATATCTTCTGTGAAATGTCTATTGTTTTGCTGAGTTTATAGCAGGAAGTGAATCAGGAGACAGGGACATTTTAGGCAGAAGTCCTATTGTAAAGCTAACAGTAATGAAGTAGCTTTAGGAATAATACTGTTTCTTTTATACTAATTAAGTTCCTCAAGCCATGCACAGAAGCTATTCTCTGGGAATCTTATTAATTCCTTCCATGTCAAAGAATTAATAGGGAGAAAGGTTAGTGCCCAGGAAGCAAGCCCCTCTATTCAACTCTAACAATAAACTCCTTCTACACTGATGCCATTGTAACAATTCCTGTAGCTGCTTAGAGCTTGTCCATTTAATTCTTCATACAATACTGTCCTTATGCCAGGGAGCACTGGAGCATATGAAGAACAGTATTTTAGGACTGAGACACACATTTATATCAGCTCTGCCTGGCAAGTTATTATACTAGCCAAAGTCAGAACTTTTGAGAACTGTTATTTCCGATTTATTTGGTCCCCTGAAAGCCAAAACAGTTTCTTTGTGAGACACATTTGGAGGATGATTGGCCCAAGGCCACAGTTAGTTACTCAGAACTAAGAGCTTGTCTGCTTGCAGTCACTCAGATTTAAGCCCTCTCAGTCAGAGCTGAAACAGGCTTTTAACCTTTTGGAGAATCAGATTCCAGATAAAAGAGCTACCTTACCTCTGAATGACAGCATCCACATGAGGTTTGTCATCTTTTATCATACATGCCAGCATCACTCCTGCAGTCAATTCCCCTTAACTCCTGCAGCAGATGCCTGCCTCACACGGGGAACACATCTCCCTCATCACTCAGTTCCAGCTCTTAGCAGAGCACGCCCCAGGCTCTCACCAGCCTGGGCACCACTTGGTACCATTAGTTCTGTCCCATTACAGCAAGAGATTTAGTTAAAGATGCAGAAGTGAAAAGGTAAAGATTTTATCTCTGAATAAGCAATTAAAGTTTTCCTTTCCAGTTCCTCTTCCTCCTAACTTGATTTTCACCTTTACCTTTCAAGACCAGGCACAAACCAGCACCTCACAGCATAATATCCACATATCATCCTCTTCCTCCTCCCACAGAACAATGAGCTATGACTGCTTTTGTTTCCTTGGCACCCTCCAAGTGTGCAGAAAAGCTGCTTTAGGCACACTCATTCCAGCTAACACAGACTCTTTCCTTGCCCAAATTCCTTCAGAGAATTTTTCAACGAGTCTTAAAAACAGACATTACGTAGCAACAGAGCTTCCTAATTTTGAGTTTCTCAAGAACATTTCACTGACGTACACGAGGCCTCAAGTTCTGCATAGAAAGTGAAGAATTGCTGCTCACTTACAGATTTTTTCCTGGGGCTTGTGTTGTGGTTTTAAGCCCAGCTGGAGATGAAACACCACCCAGCCGCTCACTTAGCTCCCTCTCTTCCCCTTCCTACACTGGTGGAGTGGGGAGGAGAACTGAAGTAGAACTTGTATGTTGAGATAAGAATAGTTTAATAATTGGAAGTAAAATAAAATGCAGTAATAATGGTTAGTGGTAGTAGTAGTAGTAGTAATAATAATAGGGAAAAAAATCACAAGTGATGCACAGTACAACTGCTCACCACCTGCAGACCCCTTCCCAAACCCAAATCAGCCCTGTTGTGTAACTCCCCCAGTTTAGAGACTGGCCATGACATCCCCTAGTGTGGAATATCCTGGCCAGTCCAGGTCACCTGTCCCAGCTCTGCTCCTTCTCTCTTCCTCTGCTGCACCTCCTCACTGGCAGAGCTTAAGACAAGACAAAAAAACAGTCCACGACTTAAGATAAACACAACTTAGTAAAAACCCAAAACATCAGTGAGTTATCAATACCATTCTTATTCCAAATCCAAAACACAGCACTGCAACAGCTACTGAGAAGAAATTAAATCTATCCCAGTTGAAACCAGGACAGATTAGTACTGATCAGAAAACCAATCTTAGTATACAGAATTCCATGTTACTTCAGTTCTGTTCCTTAAAACTCCCTTTACATAGATTGGTTTTTTATATGTTAGAAGTGAAAATATAATTAGGCCTTCAAACTTCAACCTCTGCAAAAAGCCTGTCAAGAAAAGGAAATGAGAAAGCAGTCTGATGTATATAATCACTAGAGTATTGTTTTCAAAAAGAAAATGGAATGAGATCAGGAAGAGAGGGTCACTGCATCTGCAGTGTCTTTGAATTCTTGCTCTTTAAAGAGAACATTGCACGACTAAATTAATGTTTGAGTCAGCAAGATAAATTACTAGTAATACATTGGTTTGGAGATATAACTAAAATGTGGTGTATCAACATTTGAAATCTTAATTCTAGTTCTGAGATTATTTACTACATAGTCAAAGATTCCCATCAGGTTTTTATTTTCCTTTTTTCCCCCTAGTTAATAATATTCCAGTGCTTTTATTTTGAGGTAGTACTGATAATTTACTGGATAATTTACAAAGATGTTTCATCCTCAAGGGTTTGAAATATGCTTTCCCAATAATGCACTGTACCAGACAGAAGGATTTGCATGATTAGAACTGATAGGGCTGCTACAAAAACATTTCCCATATAAAACAGTTCTTTACAAATACTTTATTTTACTTAATGTATCTGCTATACAGTGGGATGGAAATCTTTGAAAGCAACAGCAAGATTTCCAGTCCTGACTTTTGAAATATTGAAGACTGAGGATGAACAGGAGCTGACCCTTTCCAAGCCAGCAGAACACCACTAAACAATTAAATAAGAATATTCAGTATTAGTAATAGTACAGATAGTGCCATTACTATTTTGTGTTGTCTGTGCTCTGGAGACCCTGATTCAACTCACTGCCTACCTGTAATGACACCACTGCCAACACAGAGCACCACCAACAAACTAGTTTGGAAAACCAAGATTATTTAGGTGCTGTTATCAGTACTGGGTCATTGTGAAATTGCACCTAGAAGTATCTCCTGGATTCAGTCTCCACAGCCTCTCACAGCAATAAATCCTACAAACCCACTCCTGGTCCTGCTGTCATGTTAAGCCTTCCCAGAATGGAGTGGTACTGTTGCAATACAAGGGTACCACAACAACACATCCTCTGTCCCAGCCACTACAGAAATTAATCACAAGCAGCAAGAGAAAATTTCATCTTCCTTCTATCACAGTACCCGTCTTACGTTACCTGTCTGTCAAAAATACAATCATATTACAAAATACTATTTACTACAGGCCCACAGACCCCAGGGCTGCTCCTACTTCCCACCTTATCCCTAACTGGCAGTTAGGGGTAAAACCAGAAACATCTGCCCACTAAATATCAGTTAATTATAACAACCTGATGATTAACACATCTCACTACACCTCTACTCAAGAGCACCTTGCCTGTCAAGGCTCAAATATACAAGCAAGACTCACAGTTAGGAACTGAGAAAAACCAAATCAACTGTCCACCACCACCATCAATAAACCCCACACCAAAAAACCCCAACAGAAAA
Organism: Phainopepla nitens; assembly: GCA_013400175.1. NCBI lineage: Eukaryota > Metazoa > Chordata > Aves > Passeriformes > Bombycillidae > Phainopepla > Phainopepla nitens. The sequence goes on along the minus strand of VXBQ01017760.1, from coordinate 536,028 downwards.
CCCCAACTCCAAAATATGAGACCTGGAATTCAGGCGAACTTTACCATCCTGTAGTGATCATCTTGCCTTTGCCTTATTTATTTCAAGACTCAACTAGAGTATGCTTTTGTAGAGGCCAGCGAGAAGATTCAAGTCTGATGAAGAGAGAATTAGTTAATTTTATTTTAATGGACTATACAAGATTAATGAAGATTATGCTTGGAGTGAGTCAGCCTACACATTTCATTCTTTACTGCCAGGATAAACCCCAGATTCTGTGTAAGTGTAATGGTCAGCCCAGCCCACATCTGCCCTCCCTCCCCAACACAAGCTGCTCTTGCCAGACTGTGTTCAACTGTCCCAGGGACCACGGTTTGCTGCCCTCTTCTAGGAGGACCTTCCAAAGCAGGTCAAGTGGAGCAGTTACAGGTGGTCTGGTTTAGGTGTTCAAGAAACTAAAAACTTTTGGGAGGGTTAAACTTTACAGAAGAAAAAAAAAAAAAAAGGAAGGAGGGAGGGAGGGACGAGGAAGGAGAATAAAAACAACCAATGCATGTTACCATTACTAAATAACCACCCAATATCTGGTGCAAAGTCAAGTGGAAGCAACAGCCAATCACAGACCCCAGGAGTTTATTTCTATGCTTTGCCTTTAGAAGACTGAAATACCCATTTTTATCTTTTGCTCCTTAGTTTTGGTAGCTAATCATCACAACTGTTCTTACCATAGCTACCAGAAATAGCTTGCCATGTGCAACAATATTTTTGTTAAATAAAATATACAAAAATATACAGATATTTGACTTATATACATGCATAAATACACTGAGAGATTCTGGTGCAAATAAAGATTTATCATCAGCTTCAAGCAATGAGATTTATCACAGTATCTAGTTGCTCTGTCTGTTTTCCACAGACATGCACTATCTCAAAATAAAAATTAATGGCTAGTGAAACAGTCCATCAATATACCATTGAAACACTCCCTCAGTCCATAAAACTTCCTACCTTTAAAGAGTTAGCAGCTCAGAACACTTAAAGGAAATAAAAACTCCCAACCCTCAGCATATAAAGACTCGCTTTTCAATTTGTTAATACTGGTTATAAATCAATAACTGCGTTAACTGGCAACAGCCTCAAGTACATGTACTACTAATTTTTTCTAGTTGCTCTTCTTTTACTACAAGAGTCTGAGCCACCACTGTGAAAATATTAATACTTACCACCATCCCCCTTTTATAGAATCCATAGCTCATTTATTGTAGGCAGGAAGGGATAGGCTACTAGAGGAAATAAATACAATCCAGAACAGCAAGGAGTTTCTTTCAGAATACGCATTTTGAGTTGCCATATTTATAAATAAAGTTCTTGATCATTATTGAGAATTAGTTTATACAAATTATATAAACATAATTGTATATACATACACCCTCTGTATGTATTGTTGTAAATTATCAGGTCAGTACATGTCTAGTACAGTTCCTGAGTTTCGAGTGTTTGTTTCACTTTTCAAAGGCTGTTTTGTCTTCGTCAGTATTTTCTACACGCAAAGTAGCAAAACATAGGAATCTGTTCCAAAACCTCAGGTTATTCTTGATGTCTTCCTACCAAGAGTGCAGCTGTTTTTTCAGTCCTCACTTCCAGGTGGTCAGGCCAGGCTTTCCTGAATCTCTTGCACGGCTCCCTTTGGGGCCCGTGGACTGGCCGGGACGAGCCCGCGGGTCGCGGTCGGTGCCGTCGCTCTGCGCCATCTCCTCGTCGTATCTGCAGGGAAGGAAACCCCGTCAGCGCCTCGTCCTGCCACACAAACAGCACGGGCTCCTGCACATCCTACTGCCACATTCCACTCTGCTGGCTAGCTAGAACTGGAGTCTGACACAAGCTGCTCTGCACACAGCTTCATGCAGGCATAGCATGACATGCTATGATTCTGTGAATCTACGATTTTACAATACAGATCATCTGAAATATCCTCAGCCCCTGTACGAAAGAAACAAGTCACCTGGCAGCTTTAGCTAAATTGAGTTCGCTTGAGTTGGTGAAATTTCATGCTTGTGAAATTCCCCGTGTACTTCTGCAGGTCTGTGGTTAAGCAGAACATCAGCCTGCTGCCAGTTTAAATAACTCCTGAGCTATTGCTTCAAAGGGAGGATTGTTAGCTGCAGTGTTAAAGCTCCACTGCTCCATCACAGAGAGAGAAGGGAAAGAATGAGGTGAACCAAGCAGCCTTGGGATCAAACAAAAAGCATTTGATGACATGTATTTGGTAAAACTTAACCACAGTGATGACTGGTTCTGTAAATATCTAAATCCATTATAACTTCAGATAATCTCAGCACAAACTGAGATTTCAGCTGCTGTGCAAATTCCAAGCAGAATTTGGTTATAGACAGGTAATTGTAATTAACAAAAGATAATACTAAAAACTTTTATAGAAAACTCATAATATATACTTAGTTATACTGTGTTATAGATATTCATAGCTACCATGTATATAACATTCATTAAATCTTAAATAATAATTCAGACCACTTATATTTAACTGCTTTCACTAGTATAGATAAAAAGTATTTAAGATGAGTATGAACTAGTGGATCAGCTATGTACATAAAGTGCATTCCTGACATACTGTGCAATTACACCACTAGTGCTAGAGAACCTATCCAAACATTCTCTCAAAAAAGGTGAGAAACTGTGTCAGCAACATGGTATTCAAATCAGTGTTCTTCTGCATAAACCCAATCAATCCTAGGTAAATCTTGCAGACACTCCAATATAAAAATCTCAGTTTCCTTCATTTCTCTCCTTATAATACAGATCGAGGAATTTTAAAAATATCTGATAATTTTATTATTTGTTTATTATTACATTCATTATTCACAGGATTCAAGAGGCATTGTTTCTATGAATTGAGAGAAAATTTGCACCAAAAAACTTTTAAACTAGAACCAACTATTTTAACTGTTTAAGTACCACGTATATATTAGCCTCCATACAATTAAAGTTCTGCACATGCAGAAGACAAACATTCTCTTTGCTTCTGTCCCTTAGTTCTAGCTGCTGAAAGCTCAGGAGGTGCAAGCAGGGGCTTATCAGACAACTTTCTCTCTGGACACGAGGCAAGGGAATTCTGCTTTAATGCACTCCCACCTCCAACACAGCTCCAAAGAAATGAAGTGTACTTTGTGCCCATTTCTCACATCAGAATGAAGTTCACCTTATCTTTCTGGTCTACATTACACATCAAAAAAAGTGAGGTGACAGAAAAACGCTGGCCTTTATATGAAACACTGATAAAACTTACAAGACTTCATAATTGCCCAGAACCTCTTTTGGTGGAGATTTATTCCATTTGCAGTCAGGAATTTCCCCGTTAGGCACAGCAATGTTAAGTGTGTCATTAATAAGATTATACTTCAAGATGCGATCGTTAGCAGTGCTGGAAGTAAGAGAAGGGGAAGCATTAACCTACAAAAGGAAAAAAATAAAACCAGTCAGCATCAGTCTTTGGAGTGTCCTCCAAACAGCATGTGTGATGTCTGTGTGTACCATACAGGGCATTGAGCCTTGGTGGCTCAAAGCACATCTTTCAGTTCCTCAGGCACTGGAATGAATTCCCCACTGGGCATTTTTCTTTTTACTTAGACAGGAAAGTACCACTCTTAAGTGTCTGCAGTGTCAGCCTGAAGATTTCTGTTGAGATGAGATTCACCAGGGTCAATCATACAAGACAGAATTTTTGTTTCATTTTCTGCTTACATGGTTACAAACCCCATACATTTGAGTGCTTAAAATTTGCCCACTTTACATGAACAGCTGTTAGACACAGAAATCTGTGGCTCTCATCTGGGTAAAAAACTTTGCTCTAAGTCCTTATCTGAGTTCTCCCTTGTTATATTGTGAGCTGGAGAGGGCTCTCTAATCCAAGCACTACATTGTATCTTGTTTTAATTAAACCCAGGATTCATTTTATATATCTTTGTTCCACATTTATTTTGGAGAAGTAGTATCAGAACGATAAACAGATCATTATTTTTTTTATGAAGTTCACTTCAAATTAGATTGAGAAGGAAGAGGGATGGATAACATTTATATTGAACACACAGGTCTAAAGTTAATACATCAAAGAGAAATTTATGTAAAAAATAAAAAAGGTTTCCAAATATCCTAATTATCCTTTGGATGCCCCTTTTGTTTCCTCTCAATCTGTAACATTAAGGCCATGACAGCATTTAAAAATTAAATTTGATTTATGCTCCATCAAGTCCATGTCCATTTTCTAGGAACTGATCCCGTATTTTAACAGGGCTGCTAACATTCAGACTGCCTCTGAAGTGCAGTTGTAGGGATGCACTGGATTTTGAAACCAAAACAGAAAGCCACAAAAAATAGAAACACCAAAAACAGGAAAGAAAAGCACAAGCTAGCTTGGTCATCACATGACCTATCTCACTCTCCTATATTTTTCTTAATCCACTTATCCAATAAACAAAAAATATTGTTTAAAAAGAGGAAAGACTACTTTGAAATCACTTAGTTTTAATCTGTGAAATGAGAAGGAAGTTTTTTCCTTTATTTTATCAAACTTTACCTCAATTAGCCAGGGTTTAAGCTTGTCATCAATGATAATGTCATATCCATAACACTCAAAGCAGTGTTTATCATTATTCATTACAGGCTGGGGAAAAAGAAAAGACAGTAATATGCATTAAAATCTGCTCTCCAGTAAGTAACCCAATTACACACTTTCTTTGCTAGAAATCACATGTGATGACATTATGAATCTTCTCTAACGCTTTTCAGTGTTGTAACCCAAATATAAGCTAACTAGTAGGTTCAGTATTGCCTCTTTTTGAGGCTGTATGTAAATATTTCAGTACTATGATTGCATTGATGTCAAGTATTAAGTTATGTTAATTTTCTATTATGTTTCCATACTGAAAATAAGTGTTTTTATACTTTGTTAAAGTAATAACTATATTTAAAGCCTGCATGCAGCAGGAGAAAACAGAAAGTTTGAAAATTTACAGCTTCATACAATTGTGAATTCTTTAAACTTTAGAAAAGCAATTCAAGGACATTTATTTTATTCTGCTGCTGTAACTATGCTGAAATTTTAGGTCAAACAATTACAGAATACATTTGAAAATTGTAATTACTCAAGGTAACTATAACCCCAAAGCCAAGACAGACCAAGAATCAAGTTGTGCTTAGATTCACACCCTCTAGAGAACCAGGAGCTTTCCAGCATCTGCTAAACATTTGCAGTATGCATGGTATAATACCTTCTTCTATGTGAATCTCATTAGATCTTCTCTCTAAAACTTTGTGAAGGTTTCTGAGATGTTTTCCCCATGACTAATAATGAAGCTTTTCATTTCTTCAGGGACTGAAAGGGGGAAGGAGGAACAAGAATCTAATCACATGTGCCACTGTCAGAAGGACAGAGGAACAACAAATTTCATGCTCCATCATTCCACCTTTCCTCTCCTAAGGTTCTGCTAACATTTGATTATATCCCTTTGCTTCTCCCAGGTACCTTCAGATATGATTGCACAGCAGAGGCCAGGTTAAGCCATGCTTCCCCAGCTCCCACTGATCCTAGCTGCACAACCTTGTCCCTGTTTCTCGAGCTGATTCTGGTGTTCATCTGCTCCTTCTGTGACTCAGCTTATTCCCCTGGCAGAACACCAAGCCATCAATAAAGCAAGGTAGTAATTGTCAGTGCACAAGTGAGCTGATTCAGCTCTAAATGGTGCCAGCACCAACCCAAAAGAGATGACAAGACAATGTACTTGGGACCAGGAAAGTCCTTGGCAGCAGCGAGCTCCTCAGCTACCCCAGCTGACTCCCAGAGTGGTATCTGCCCTGAAATGTGATCACAGAATATTATCCAAACACTAGAAAGTCACTCAAGCAGAGAATTGGCTGCTGCATTTTTTAAAAAAATAAATTCATGATAACTCTGTGACTTGTGTGGTGAAAGTACATTATGTAACTCTGATGAATTAATAGCCTTAGGTTCCCTTTGATAAACTGTCCTCCAGAGATTTTTTCCTTTGACACATTTGTTATTGCTGGAATGACGTCATACATTTTGGCAGAACTTGATACTATTCACAAGGGCAGTATCAAGTCATATTAAATAGCTCACAAATTCCTCAAGGAAGGAGATTTATTCACTCCTTCAAATATCCACAGACACCTTAACCCACTCACCCACCAAGATTCAGTTCCCTCATCTCAAGAGATATCAAGAAATCAAGAGATAAGAGAGCTGCAGAAATCAGCATCAACACCATCACCCAAAGAGCAGAAAACAGATGTAGGGGCTTGAACAGCAAGCTCACTTCCATGGTTATGGGAAGCCTGCAGCTGGAATGCTATCACTGGCAGCACTCACCGCAACAGCCTTCAGGGACTGCACAATTATCCAGTGGATTTCATCAAATAATTTGTTGGTGACTTCCTTCCCACGGGTGCTCTCCAGATACAGGCGTAAGTTACTCACTGTCCACTTGCCTCCATGGATGTGGTTGTAATCATCCTGAAGAGTTAAGGAGTTCACTCACTCTAAGATTTTGAAGTTGTTCAGGTTTTCTTCATCCCCACAAAAAGTCTCCTTATACTTACAAGTACTGCTCTAAAAACAAACCTGGCTAATCACTCTTGCAGATTTATGAAGACCTCAGCTTTGAGCTGTCCTCTACATAAACAACTGCTTTTATCATAGCTCTAATATGCTTGTATCACACATTGCAAATCAAGTTATAAATCTTTCTTAGGAGAAAAAAACAACAGGTACTTTGACAGTTTTATAGTAAAATATGAGTTATGATTTGGAAACAGAAGTTTTGAAATGTGAAAGGAAAGAACTGAATGTTTTGCTCCTCTGAGGATAAGGAAAAAAGAATTAATAAGCAACAGCAGAATTTCACTGATGGTAACTGTTGTAAAATGCAGCACTTGAAGGTGTTTGTCTGTGTTTGTTTATTTAAAGTACAACTTGTCTGTTCCCTGGTATCTTCTTAATGGTGCTGCTGATAACAGTTACATTCAAGAACATAGTGAAATGACACCTGAATTGTTTTTAAAAGTTCAACTTCTCAAGTAATTCAGTACAAAACCCCACTAAGTGATACTGAAACTGAACAGGGGGAAACAGGAGATCACCTTATGTTGTCTTTTCAGAGGCTAGCAAGGCTCTGCATTACTTCTCTTTAAACAGAAAGACAAGAGCAAAGTGAGGGTTGTTCATTGTGATGTAAAGGCACATGTTCAGCCCTCCAGGAACTCTCAGGACAAATGCTTTGTCCCTTTATATAGTGTTCTCCTCAGAGCATTTCTGAAAATTAATGATTGCATGCCTGCTAAATTACAAAACACAGAATGCATAGAGCAGAAAAACGTCCTCAAGAAGAACAAATTCTGTCATCCTCTAGGACAAGGTCAGAGAAGCATCTATCTTATTATAAGGCTTTCTTCTACAGCTCCCCCATTAGTAAATTTGGAAAAGTGGACTCTACAAATAAAGACATGAAACACAGTTCTCAGGATGTGCTCCATGGAAAAAATGTCTTGAGACCAGATTCCAGTAAGGGAACAGAGATTAAAGTTTCAGCCCTCTTTGCCCTTCAGAACAAGTACTCAAATCAAAATAGATTGCAACTGGGTAGAGCTTTACACAGTCACAGTTTTTAAATTAAAGACATTAAAACAAAGTGAAAATAATTATGTGTAAGAATTATTGTTGTTTTGTTTGTATTACACATGAGTTTTCCAGCACCTCATCATAATTTTTATAAATTACTGACAGCTCAAATTAGGTAGGGTTTTAGTCTTCTAAACTGTACAGTCTAAATGCCTCCAAAGTAACAGGCACATTTAAAACAGAACAAATGCAATGGGTAGCAAAGCTTTACATTAAACTTCTCTTCTGCCTTTCTGCAAAACTGAACAGGGATCAGTGGTTTACAATTTATAAAAAGCTTTTCAAATATTCTAGTAATAATTCCACATTCTGAGGCTGCTACTTCTATATCCATTTCTATTGTCCTTTATTCTAAGTGACCTTACTTCTTTTATTTGGGAAAAATCTTGAAGGCCATTCTTTAACTGGTAAAGGAGATGGGAGGGTGCATAATAACAAGGCAGGCAATGTACCACGTGCTCACATCTTCACTGCTACTGGCAACAGCAGCAGGATTTTTTCTCCTAAGTTGTATGGGACCTGCTTTCACCACAAGTAATTCTCAGCGTGCTCTGTCAAACTAAAATATGTTCTAAGTACTTCACAAATCAGCACCTGAGCAATAAAATATTTGTAGTACTGAAAAATGGCATATTTGACCACTTACCCTGCCTTAGAACTACCAACATTATCATTCACATTGTTGTTACAGCAATATCCAGACAAAAAGAGTTCTGCTATGCTGCACATCTTGTGGAACAGTAGCAGAGAAGGCAAGCATTAAGCAAGGTTTCAGTTTAAGATATATTGTATATATCTTGTGTATGAGTGCAGGTGTATACCTACATTAATACAATCAGAAGCATGTGTGTGTGTGTCCATAGGTATTATTTTCCATACCATTAAACTAAAGCTTCTGGCATTAGGAAGTGCAACAATAGAGTTTTAATGACTGTACCAGAGGCATGGTTTGTGAATCACAGACATCCGCTACAAACACCAAAGGGACATCATTATCAAGTCATTCCCTGAAGAAACAAGGCTTGGGAAGTGACACTTAATGCCCATTCATGTCACCCCTGCCCCACTAACCTTCCCTCCCCACTGCTGAATTTCAGCCTACTTTGACAGAAGGAAGGGCTGTCACAGCTCTCATGTTTCCACATGAATATCAATGGCAAATTACAGGACAAAACCATTCTGCAGGCAGAGCCCCAGCTTTGTCCATGCAAGAGGAAGCCACCAGATGGCCAGGCAGCACTTATTTATCTCAAGTTTGCAACCTCACATTCCCTTTGTTTCCCACAGAAGGAAGGCGGTGGGGGGAGGTTGGAGGAACATTGGAAGAAGCTGGAAAGTCCTGTGATGAATAAGTGCTAGAAAGAAGAAATTGAATTAACTGCCAGAGAGAGACAGGGAAGGGGAAATGAGGAAGGAGATATTAAGCCACTATTATAAAGTACATATCCACATGATTCAAGCTCATTGTTCAATTTGTAAGTGAGCATATTGACTTTTAAAAGAAAGGAGACCCCTGCTCTCAACTACTGTGAGTCAATACTGAAAATATCACACTCCGTTACAGAGCTGCAACTCATTATCTTGACGTCTGATTTGTGGTTTTCTAAAATGTCTAAATTCTAAAATGTATTTATTTGTAAGTGCAAGGTAAAGTATTTTAACTGAAGATGATGAAAAGCATGACAAAACCTTCTGACTCCAAGTTTTTGGGACAATTTAGGAAAATTAGTCTTGCTACAAAAGAGCATCTAAGCAATCAGCACACTTACCCCATGTTTCTGAATGGCAACATTTGTAAGATGCACAAACATGTTATCCAGTTCACTTGTACTTGGTGTGTATTTCACTGTGCAAAACCGGCAAAATCCAAGCTTGTACCTTAAATGCAAAAAGTCATTAAAATGTGTTAAATCCCTATAAGAAACAAGGAAGTGAGCATCCTAGGATACCATTTACAGGTCAGACTTCCTGGTGCAACATGCACAACATGATTTTGACTACACTGGACATTATCTCTAAACAAAATGCAAGGACGTGCAACCTTACATGTAACATCTCAGCGGACGATAGGTAGACACCAAAACATAGAGACGAAGATCAAATTTCTTTCCACCAATCAGTAAGGGATTGTTGATGTACAGTGAAATCACATAGGCTTCTTTGGAAGACTGAGACACAAACCTGAAAAACACAAACCATGTCTTACAATATGATATTTGCAACAATACAGTCCCTGAAGTCTTTTACTCCTTTAGAGGTGTTCTGAAAATTTTGAGGTGACTGAAATATCACATCTTTTGCCAAGACAATGTATAAAGTTGTGGGGGTTAATAATTCACACTCGGTATCAGGCCTTATATACCAAAAAAAAAGCTGAAAAGACTGTACAGATGACCAAGACCAATTACCTACTTAAACCCACAGAGTAGCTGACCAAGCCATTCAGAATGCAGCTCTACAAGCCAGCCTTTATCCCTTGAAGAGAATTTAGAGCTTGGCAAGGTCCAGACCAGCAAAAAGAATGCAGTGCATTACCTTCATTATTCAAGGTCTTGTACTACTGGAATATTTGCATTTCTGCTTGGTGTGCAATTGCAAACCACTGTGAAAAGTTAATATAACTTTCAGATTGTGACATTCTTCAGATTCCAAATTGAATGGCTTGAAGAACACTCAAATGATATTCAGGCAGTCACTCACTCGATCACAGGAAAAAACATTAGTTGTGTGATCAAAACTTCTAGTCAGAGAAAACCAGAATTGCTAACCTACTTAAACCATTTGGAAGGAGATCATCAACATGACGTGTATTATTTTGTGTTCTAAAAGGAAAATACCTTTATTTAATAGAAATGCATTCTTCCTTTGTACTAATTTAAAAAGTGATTTAATATATATTAAACAATTACTGAAATTGCTGAGGGTAAGATTTTTCTCTTGCTTCCTGTTATTTAACACTGGGAAGTAGAACAATTTCTTTCTGTGCAAGTTCTTCCCCAACAACACTGAAGGCAATTTTAAAAAGAATATTAATTGAACAGTTCCGTGTACCTCCTCATACCAAAAAAAGTTGTATTATAACCTCTGGAAGGAGGAAGCCAGATAACAACTGAGATTAAATGCAAACCTAACTATAAAATGACAAAGCAATAATAATAATGGAATATTTTTCTCATGCATCAGACAATCAGCATGTTGATGTAGTTCACCTAATTACAGAAAGTACAATAAACAGTCAGGTTTGAAGAACTTACGAAGATGTTTTGCTGTCTCGAGACCATTTTTTTATTTGAGAGAGTTTATTGATTAGAAATATTCCTTTTCCTTGAGCTTTGCCACAAGGTTTCATAATCCACGTGCTGGAGGGATTCTTTCTGAATTCTTCAACAAAGAGATTATAATCGGCAGGAAGCATAAAAGTCACAGGAACAAAATCTGAATTAAGGGGGGAATAAAAAAGGTGCACAGTTAAAGACACTCTATCTGCTACGGCTATTGACACATAAAGACTGAAAAAGAAAAGTTCTGTATTTTCATTTTTCCAGTCTGGCATGATGCCCTTTCATTAAAACTCATGTTGCTTTTTATCTCATTTACATTCTAGTTTTCACTTGAACAACTGCAAAACGTTGCACGATGCAAACTTCATAGCAATAGACTCTAATTCATGTGAATAGATTTTCTTCTTCCATTTATATGCTGTGCAATTAGAGTATCAGATACCACACCAACTAAACAACTAAAATTTCTCAATTTCCTGTAACAACTTTCACCATTCTTTATCATGCCCTGTGCAGGCAAAAATCCCCTTTGGCTGTGTAATTTTTATTTCCATGTAGTTCCCATCATTCTTATTTATTATGTCTTATTCTGAACTCCTGTTATTCTTCTCTGCTCCACACTCAGTTTCACCGTGATTATTGAAACCTAAAGAAAAACATTTTTCACTTTTTGCTGTTAAATTATCTTCACTTCCATCCTTAAAGAACAGCCTTCTTACATGGATGAAGTGTTTTCATTTCACTTTTCCAAAATGTAATTCAACTCCACACATCCCACACTGTTTCACTTCAATGCTTTCTGACCTCCAAACCAACTCTGCTTTCCTCGTTCCTGATCTATTCCTGGTTTAGTTTTAGGGTTTGGGTTTCTTGGGTATTTTTTTTGGTCTGGTTTGCTTTTTATTTTATTTTCTAACAGTCACTATTAGTTCCCCAACTTCTCCCAAATTTCCCCTCTAAAGTGTTTTTTGTTCATTCAGTTCTGTCTAGAGCCTTTCTGCAAAAAGTTTTAGTTTTTGCTCCGGTGTAAGATTTTCACATAATGGTTTTTCACTTTTGAATTAAGAAACTGCAACCCTCTCTCATATGAAGTAGCAGAGCCCTTTGGTTTCACCACTAACCTAACTGCAAACCTGCAATTTTCCCTCTCCAAAATAATTTTTGAGAAATCCTGAATGACTCAAACCCTAAAGAGGAACAGAGCACTTCAAGGTAGCCACTTCAATGTCCTAACACTCCAGAGGTTCAGTGCTTCAAGCACAAAAAAGCTGGTTCAATTCCAGTTACTGACCCCCTAAGAAAAAAGCTGAATGCTGATAATAAGAACAACATACCCAAATAAATATATTTCCCATTTTCATCCTTTTCTGCAAGGGGACTTCCTTCTTTCTCAAGTTCTTTTCTGTATCTCTTAATATTCTTTACCATCAAATCTTTTCTGGTCAGTTCATAGTGGTTTGGGAAATGATTGACAATTTGGTCATCAGAGAGGCGGTAACCGGTTTCCACACTGAACACATTTCTGATTGTTTGGACGCTCATCCTGAAACCAAACACAGACACCAAATGATTTCTCTCAAGAAACACACTCCAGAAGGACAAATTAGAGATCTTTCCCCTCCAATTTCTTCATCTTTTCTCTCTCTCATTTCTCTTTCTATTTAATATGTCGCTGCAGTGACAATCCAACGCACCCTGAAGTTCTGTTAACAAAGCAGATGAAATCCTGCTGCAGGTTTAGTCAGTCCCTCTACCACTACTGAAACTGGTGCAGGAAGTGAGGACAGAAAGATGGCAAATGGGTCCTGCTGGACTCTGGCTTGTTGATAGTCAGGTGAATCCCCAGCAGGGCCTAAAAATTACTGAAGTGCACCCAAATGCTACAGAATCCTCTTTCTAAATCCCCTCTCTAAATCTTGAAACTCACTTTTCCTCTTCAAAAAAGGCACAAACCCAACCTCCCACTGACTGCCTTGCTACTTGGATTACAAAGGAATTCAAACATACGACCTGAAGACTGGTTAAGAGATCTTGCTAAAAACACCTGTGATGTTTAGTTGTATACCAGATGAAAGTGCTGCAGTGACAGAGTCATTAAACCAGCTATCAACTACACTTTTCACAAAGGACAAGAGCAGGGACATAGATGCAAAGAATTTTCCATATTAGATGTCTCAGTGTGAAAATTTAAGAATATTTCCTGAATGCCAGCAATCTGCTACACTATCATTTCAATAAGGGAAACAAACAAACAAACAAAACCAACCTAACCCAAAACAATACAACCAGTCAGAACCAGCAATTTCCATGAGTGTTTCCCCACTCTCCCAACTGCATTCCAAAAGCATGAGCAGATTACTAGATTCCTGCCCATTGAGATTCCTGTCTATTTACATAAGTGGTTCACAAAGGCTACCTTTGGCGTCACAAACTGCCATTCTGATGTATTTGAAAGGAACATCATAAATTGTTTGGTTTATTCAAAGAGTACTGTTTCTGCCAGTTAATAGATTACTGCATTCTAGGACAGCATTTCATGGTCTTATATGAGACAAACACCAAATGAGGAGATTATTTACTCTCCTCCTTTTACCACAGTCTTGATCTAATTTCTCATTCACTCTCAGTATTGAAATGTTGAATAATTAGCCTGAATACAAATTGTTATCATGAAGAGAAAGAAAGTACAGTTTATTACAAAAGTCTGGACTCTGGTAACAGGGCAAGCCTCCATAATATTGATAAAAGAAACTGGTAACTGTAGTGTACTTACCAATAAAAATTCCAGTCTTCATTTTCTGCCACCTGAATCCATCCTCTTTTTTCAAAGTTATTTATTAGAACAGATTTTTCTATGTCAGTTACCCATTTTACTTTTCCTGCCATTATCCTAAAGCGGAATCAACCTGTTTGTAGAGAAAAGTTTAAAGTTGAAAATAGGGGAGGATACAGGGAAGTAAAAGCAGAAGAAAAGTGCCAACTAGAAAACAGTTTCACATAAGTATATTAGTTTAAAACCCAATGAAAATAACATCTAGACTCAGAGTGAAACCCTGCATTTCTCAGCTGGACAACTGCACACAAGGAGACTGGTTACAGGGAGAGTTTTCACACTCTCCACCTTTTATAAATAGGCAAGCAACCTTCCCTTAAATATGCTACTGACAGAACCCCCCTATTTACACTGGGTAATGTTTAAAGAACCAATACAGACATTGCATTGTTTCCAAATTATGAACATATATATTTTTGCTTTGTTTTGAAGCAGGAAATCTGGATCACGTGGTGCCTGTAGAATAAAAACGCAGGATTCAGAGAGAAATCCCTTACACACTGTATCAACAACCAAGATTTGCAGTACCTCAGGGGAGGCAACTAAAGTTACTGACCTTGCAACTGATATCACTAAACCCTTACAGGAGGATTTCCCCAAGTGTCAGGTTGTTAGAAGAGTGCTTACAAACTGCATTTCAGCTCCTGACACCAGATGTCACTTTCTACATTAGATCTCTCACTTGCCCAGGTCAGCCTTTCCTTAGGATCACTCAACCATCCTGGAGGAAGGGACCTCAGCAAGTCCCGTGGTCCAGCCTCCTGCTCAGTGCAGGGTTAGCTACATGGTCTGGACAGTCTGCTCAGAGCTCTACCCATCTGTGTTCTGAACAGCCCCAAAGACAGACAGCACAGCTGCTCTGGGCATCCCATCCCACTACCTCACTGACCTCATGGGGGTGGGTCTAGGGGGTGGTTCTCTCTATATCTGTATTATTTTCCCTACATTTGTCATTATTACTTACATTGCTTTCCCAAGAACAAAACTCACCGTGCAAAGGAGTGGGAGAGAGCTGGGTTATCACACACCCACAAGCAACTCCATCTACTGCCCATTCCACATACAATTTTCCATTGAAAACTAAATGAAAACATAAAATCACCATTAATAAATGTAGTAATGTAATTAACGAATGTTAATTCAATTTAATAATAATGCAATTTCTGCAAGTAACATGCTGGACTGGAATTCAAGGGAGTCTTCACTTCCCAGGACTAGATATGGAGATGTATATTTGCCACCAAGCTCAGGCCCCTACAGTTTCTTTCTGGGAGGTATAACCCATATAATCCCACAAAGACTATTTATCCTGTCAAATCCTACAAGGCTGAAATGTTTACTAACAAACTTCAAATTTAGAAAGTTTAAGACACATATTTTTATTCATGTTGGTAAAGCAATCTGAAATCAAGTTTAGATAGAAAAGAGTATGAAAAAAGGCTCAGGGTCTGTCTTCTTGTGTGGGCATTTATACAACCCCTAGTTCTACAAGGTCATGATCTTTCTCTGGGCCTTCCAGACATTACCAGAACAAAAGTAAATGAAACAATTAATTTATTTGTATTAAAGGTTGCATGACTCACCATCAGTGACTCACTAATACCACACACCACCTTGTTGTGGTTTTAAAAGTTCTGGGATTAGTCTGCTTGCAATACAATTGTCCCTTCAAAAGGAAATGCATTAAAGGCTACAATGGTATTAACCAACCACAAGGTAAACTTTTCAAAAGGCTTTAAACTAATGTTCTTCACATCTCCAAGCTACCCCATGAGGTTCACCAAAATTCAAACCTAACATTATACCTGCTTCTCTGACTCCTTGATCAATTCACACACAGGAAGGTGAGCTAAAATTAAGCCAGAGGTAAACACTGGAGACAGGTTCTACCAGAAATCAAAAGAAAAATTGCAAGAGTGCAATTCTTTTCCTGTTTTGAGAACTTGGTGCCTCACAGATCACTCCTGCTACAGAAGGATTGAAATAATACAAATAATACAACAGCAGACTGAATATTCCTCCTTGGTTTCTGCAGAGCTTGATCAATCTCAGATGATGTTTAGGTGGCCTGTAAACAAAACCTTCCAATGTTTGTATAAATTGATTGCTGAAACCCACAAACAAGAATGCACAAAAAAAAAAAAATATTATTTTAATACAGTGTGATTTTCTAGAGGAATATCTAATCTGCAAATAGGTATTCTAGATAAGCCAATGAGATTGCACAAGATAGCTACACATTCAAACTTCTGGTCAGCTGAGATCCTTAGCTTCACAAAACATCAAAGAAGAGCTGGATAACACAGCCGTAGCCTGCATATTTGCAGTAAGTCAAATCCTTCACAAAACACCAGAGCTTCTACTCAAGAGACAGCAGGTACGTGACAGACGCACAGCAAGCCGGCCACTTCTCCAAAGCACTGCCTCTCCTGCCCAGACCGCTCCCACGGGCAGCAAGGAAACCTGGCAGCAGCCTAACCCCCAGGGGAGACCTCTTGCCCTGGAACAAATTGATAAACGGAGAGCCAAAAGCAGCCTGGCTGGCATCACCGCCACTATAAAGCCAGTGGTGCTGATGGCAGACTTTTCACACTGCAAAATACGGGTGAAGCTGTGCCTCCAGCACCCCACCCAGCAACCTCTATCTCCTTCCACCAGTACAAAACTGCTTCGTTATTAAGTTTACTACAGGAAAATCCAGTTTGGCTGTGCCATCAGAGGAGGCCTGCTGCGAGATTCCCAAAGGGTTAGGGAGGAGAAGAAGCCCAAGACTGAAAGAGACACGTGGCTGTGTGTGCGTGGGTGTCGGGGGTGTTGGGGGTGATGGAGGGGTGTGTATTTCTATGTGTGGGGAGGTGTGTCTGTGTATGTGTGGGGATGTGCGTGGGGTGTCTGTGTGTGGGGAAGGAGGTGTGTCTGTGTATAAGTGTGGGGATGTGTGTGTATAAGTGTGGGGATGTGTGGGGGGTGTCTGTGTGTGGGGTGTCTGTGTATGGGGAAGGAGGTGTGTCTGTGTATAAGTGTGGGGATGTGTGGGGGGTGTCTGTGTGTGGGGTGTCTGTGTATGGGGAAGGAGGTGTGTCTGTGTATAAGTGTGGGGATGTGTGGGGGGTGTCTGTGTGTGGGGTGTCTGTGTATGGGGAAGGAGGTGTGTCTGTGTATAAGTGTGGGGATGTGTGGGGGGTGTCTGTGTGTGGGGTGTCTGTGTATGGGGAAGGAGGTGTGTCTGTGTATAAGTGTGGGGATGTGTGGGGGGTGTCTGTGTGTGGGGTGTCTGTGTATGGGGAAGGAGGTGTGTCTGTGTATAAGTGTGGGGATGTGTGGGGGGTGTCTGTGTGTGGGGTGTCTGTGTATGGGGAAGGAGGTGTGTCTGTGTATAAGTGTGGGGATGTGTGGGGGGTGTCTGTGTGTGGGGTGTCTGTGTATGGGGAAGGAGGTGTGTCTGTGTATAAGTGTGGGGATGTGTGGGGGGTGTCTGTGTGTGGGGTGTCTGTGTATGGGGAAGGAGGTGTGTCTGTGTATAAGTGTGGGGATGTGTGGGGGGTGTCTGTGTGTGGGGTGTCTGTGTATGGGGAAGGAGGTGTGTCTGTGTATAANCCGCCCGTTCCGGCGCCGCCGCGGGGCGGGGCCGCGGGGCCGCCGCCGGCCATGTTGTGTGCGGGGCCCGCGGAGCGGGGCTGGCGCTCCCCCGAGGGACAGGGACGTGCTGCGGTCCCCGCGGGAAAGCCGGGAACCCCGCCAGCCACCTCAGCCTCGTCCCTGCTCTCTGGGGACGTTTCGGTCTCAAGCGTCTGCGGCCCGGGCCTGCCCCAGGTCAGGAAACGAGTCCCTAACAAACATCAGTCCATGAGGAAATGGGGGGTTGTGAAAGGCCATCGCGTGACAGAACCTTCCGCGATGTTTACCAAAATATAAAACCCTCAGGGACACTTAGATGCCAAAGCTCAAGTCCGTCTTCGAGCCCATCGGGTGCTAAAATGCTCATCACCATAGCTGCAGGAATAGCTGCTTTTGTACAGATCCTGTTCAGAGGAAGCAGGCAAATTTTCCCCCCAAAATTTCATCACAGAACGCCAGGCTGGTTTGGTTGGAAGGGACCCTATTTAGCCCATCCCGTTCCACGCCGTGCCATGGGCAGGGACAGCTGCCACTGTCCCAGGTGGCTCGGAGCCCCATCCAGCTGGCCTTGGACATTTCCAGGGATCCAGGGGCAGCCACAGCTCCTCTGGGCACCCCGTGCCGATGACAACAGCAACGTGATCAACAACTCTTAACTCACAGGGAGAGCTGAGCGAGAAAAATAGCACATAAGAAGTTACGGTTTTAGTTCCTGTGCAGACAAGCCTGATTTAAGCATATAAAAATGCTTCAAAAAAGAGATTATTAAGACACCTGCCATATATTAAGGTCATCGACATTCTGTGATAGGCTTGATACAAAACAATAAGATACTACATAGTGGACTCTAGAGGTCTGAATAGTCTCTGAGGGAGACTCTGTAAGACAAATTACATCTAATACTTATTTTATCTCTGTAAGACAAATTACTCCTTAAAAACTAGATACATTAAGACAGTAGCTGAAATAAGCAGTTTGCAGTATGTTGGAGTACAGTAAATTCCTAAGAGCCTTAATTCCCCAAATAATCTGAGTACAATAAATATCCATTATGAATTTCCAGGTGATGCTACGGTAATAGGCTGTTTCAAAGATGCAACTACAAGGAAAGAGTTAATTTAATAATTCTTATAACTGCTGCTATTAAATATTCCCTAGTTTAGCTATGAAAGCAGCTGCAAAATGCAGTGTCACGTGCATGGCCATGTGCAGTGGAAATTTCCTAGCACAACAATACCTCTGGCAGCAGAAGAGAGCAGCCTTCACAGCCTTCTTTCAATTGAGAAGGTACGTCTGCTGTGGCAGCTGACACCAGGAAAAGTGAGCCTGAATCTTCATGCTTGTCAATGCCTTTTTTGTTCCTGCATCCATCACACCTCAGAAGAAAGCTGAAAGAAGTTCACTTTTTAAATGTATGAAATATTTCATAAAAGACAGAAATGGGTTTGTTTTGGTTGGGTTTTTTTTGTTGTTGTTGTTGGCTTGGGTTTTTTTTTTGTTTTGGTTTTTTTAATTATTATTTTTTAATATAAGTCTTTTTGCT
>VXBQ01017760.1:498057-515098 GCA_013400175.1 Phainopepla nitens | reverse complement strand
TGGATGTCCTGTGCGGAGCGCGGCGGGCGCGGGTGGACGCCGTGCCCGCGGGCCGGGGAGCGCCCGGCCCCGGCTGCTCAGCCCCGGCAGGGACCTGTGCGCCGCCGAGGATGCTGCGAGCACCCCCGCGCTTTGTACTCAACTGCGGTGTTCTAAGCAAATGAGGAGCGCAGTGCGTGTACTTTCACTCTTAGCGAAGCAAGAAATAAGCCCTCAAAATAAGTCCAAGATATGTAGCAAAATATGCCGGAGTTAAAAATCCCTGAATAACTCGTTTACTGTATCTGTGTGCGTTTAAAACGATGCTGTTGATAAAAGGAATGGTCTGCACCAGCAGAGATGGATACAGAAACCCGTACAGCAGCGTACACTCAGTAATGTTTAAGTCATTTCACAAGGTGGGATTGCATCAGCGTGGTGAGTTCTGTGATTAAACAGATTTTGAGGTGTTTAATGGAAGGTATTAGCCTGAGATTGCTTCTCAAGGCCATAGCAGGAAGACAGACACGTGTATAACAGGAAGACAGAGTAGACTCCATTGTCATTTTCTGTCACAGGTACATGGACAACGTTATTTTGAATTAAAGTATTGTGGGCACATTATGGTTTTTTTTTTCATTTAATGCATGTTAGCTGAATGGGAGTTAGCACTGAGTATAATGAAGAAGAAAAACAGTGTTTATGCAAGGTGTTTGATACTTTCTTATGTAAAAATATCACCTCTGTAGAGACACAATCTCTCTGAAAGAAGAAATTTAACAAAATTACCTACTTCTCTGTTTGGTAGGTTTTCTGTGGCAGTTCTTTTTAACGATTTCTGTATCAATTGACCATAAGACCATTGGAGAGCAGACTGAAAAAAATTGAATGCACTCTGCTTCTGCAGGGTAACAGCCTGCTGGGCAATGCAGGAGCTGGTGGGAGTAAAGTAGGAACTGTGGGCTTGTCCCAATACAGGAAATCTAAGTAAAACTGCAAACAGCGTGACATTTTAATTCTCTATACTGATGTTCAGAACAAGGAGAGTATCAAAACTGAGGTAAATTTGAGTTCTTTGGCTCACAGTCACACTGTGCTTGCACATCAACAGCTTCTCTCACCTTCCCAATGTGGCAGCAGTAACTGGGATTCCAGAGGCACCTGCTGAAGATGCCACCAAAGGTCATAGAAGATGATGAGTTTTCTGACCACAAATCCAATAAAGTGTCCCTAGATGGGACAGGCTGGAGGTGCAAGGTGACAGCGTGGGTGCTGTGCTGGGCTGTGCAGTGCTAAGGGGACCAGGTGAGGGAAAACACAGCCCATAGCTTTCCCAAGTGTGCCAGCTTTTTAATATTATGAATTTCCAGGTTTAAATTAAAAGTGTTACTTGGTCCATTGAAGCTCAGCATCTGCCTCAGTAGTTTTATAGGTTATGACCTTGGTCCAGCAGCTTTGAATTCTACATTTAATATCAAGGCATGAACCCCATAATCTGCCTGCTGAGCATGCCAGCAGATTCACTGCAGGTGCTTTACCCTCCAAGTGGATGGGGTGGTTGAACAAAGTCTCTTAAGTACATCAGATTTTAATTTTTTAATTTGATTAAACACATCTTAATTTTAAGAATTCAGATTTTACTATGTAACTGTATTAATAATTATGAGCTTTGCACAAACTTTTTTTGAACACAACTTTTCTGTCTGCATCATTTATTTTAGGAGCTTTCAAAAATACAAAAATCTAAGACACAAAACTTTGGAATAAATGTGAACAAAGAAACATTTTTCCATTCATAGATTATTGAACCATATATATTGTCATACTTACCTCCAACAACTTGGCCATGCAATTCAATAATCAATTTTAAGCAAGTTCTTATTTATTATATAAGAATCTTGACCTTTTGGTGAGACAGAAAGGTGCAAAGGGCAGAAGATGTTTTGAAAAGGAAATGTAAATGTTAGAGCAGAATCTGACTCAATCTAAACCTTAACTCCTTATAAACAAGTAAAGCAAAGGCGATATCCCTGAGATAGGTGTTGCTGTCACAAAAAAAAAAACCACAACCCAGAACAGAGCCTAGCAGAATGTGTGTGTGGTTTTGGGTTTTTTTAATAGAAATAGTTTCACTGTGGTATCAAAATATTCTTCTCTTCAGTGTTCTTAGTTCTTCTCATGAAACCTCTTGGGAACTGAATGTGTTCATTTTGATAAAAGCAGACACCCCTTATTTCTTTTTCAGTTTAGAAGCCTTTGAAGTAGGTTTGTGAGCTCTGAAGGAATCTGTAGAGTCTTTAAGGAAAATGATACTTTCTAGGCTTATCAAATTATGGCTTTTTAATGCAGACATAACTGTGCTATCTACTTTTTAAGGTGGAAATCTCTTGTTCTCTACAGTCACAGTCTCTGTCACAGTAAGGACTGGTGCTCTCCGAGTGCTCTAACAGGCAAATGGAAATGGATTGATACATAAGAAACTTGAGATTCTGGGAGTCTTGAATCAATCAGAGCCCCTTAAACATTTTCAGTAGAGACTGAAATACTAAATATCTGTATGTGCTCTTCGCTGTAAAAGGTTTTCTCTGTTTAAAGTCTGCTGTATGCATTTCTTTTGTTACCGCAATTACAGAACTTGCTTAAGGAACACATTTTTTATGTTTAAATATAATCAAATGCTTAATTCCTATTCTGTTTTGAGGTAAGAAAACCTCTGTTATATTCCCAGTGGAGGCATATTATCATACTAACTTAGTGAGCATAAAGACAGAAATGAAGTAAAATGTAAAAAGTACAGCTTGTAATTTTTAGATTTACAAAGTGTCCCTTAATGGCTGTTTGAGGCAATATTAAGAAGTGTTTTGTGTAAACAGTCTCCAAGGTCATTGATGTTAAGCTGACTGAGAACATGGTAGGAGACAAAGAATTAATTTATCTTTGCTCCTTGACCTGATACTGATTTAAGAGTTCATCTAGCACCCTGGCTTAACTAACCTGCACAAAATGAGTAATGATGACTTAACCTCTCACCTTTCAAAGAAAAACTCGGGTTGCTGATGGTTACCCTGCAACATTTTGCCACGAGCTGTGGTGGTTCCAAAGGCAGGTGTCCCTGTGAGGGAAGGGGCAGGGATCTCCTGGTGCCCACGGTTTGTGTGCTGCCCATGGCTTGCAGCATCTGACCAGCAAGGGAAGAGGGCCAGAGGTCAAGGGCAACTGCTGCTCATTGACAGAGGTCATAGGAGAGCCTAAAGAAAACCAAACAGAAAAATGCCTGAGATTTTAAAGTGTGTATTCCTGAGTTCCAAATATCCCTGTTTCTCAGAAACCTTAACTAGCTCTTAATCTTCAGTCACTGTATCAAAGACTTGTCCTTGTAAAATAGTATAGAGATTTGTGCTTGCAGCAGTGAGGATGATGTCATGTTTTGAAAGAGGTGGCTATGGATTGATGATATATATGCAAACAACCAAGCCTCTATTTGTTTTTCATTTAAATTTAGTTTGCATGCGCAGCTGGTAGAATCTGAAGCAGTTTGAGATAGGCTTTGACACCATGGGGGTAAAGGATGAGGGTCCTATCTGTCAGTCCATATTTATGTGGGCAGGCACTGGGAATTTTGAGCCTGAACACTGGAATTAGATTATCAATAGTGCTTTTCTGTTTTCATAACTGGTTTCAAAACATAGTAAATTGTAAAGCATATATTCTTATTATTTATAGCTTTACTGTGTCACATCTGCATAAAATATGTAAGATTGTATGTGTAAGACATAAAGTGCACATAAATTGCATTGATAAGTTGTAAAATACATAAGGATAATATATAAACTATTATTAATGCATTTGGTGCATTATACTAAAGAATCATTGGGCTTGTCTTCAAATCTGTTAACACAGCAAATCTAATTGAACTGACTACAAGTAAATTTCACATCCTTTTGTTTTCCCCAGCTCACCTGCTGGCTTGCCTGGTTTAGCAATGTTCCTTTTTTCAAGATTTTCTGTTCTCTTTTGCTAGATTAAAAAACACCCTCACAAATAAAACCAACCTGACTGTGCAGAGTAAAGACATCATCAGCATAGTCTTTCCACTGAAGATGCTTCATTATTCAATCAGTCTTGTGTTCATAAATTGCCATAATTTCCATGATATAATTAGGCTTTTGGAGAGCTGTTTTTTAAAATTTGCATCTAGGCCTCTTTTCATCAGAACATTAAGTATGTATTTGAGTTGAAATACATTATTTATTCTGCTGAAGGCGTTTCACCATTGAAACCAAGCTTTAAGCATGCTCAGTCAAAGCTTTACAGGGAAGCTCGAACTTTTTTGATCTGGTTGCTTGTTTGGAAATGATCTCTGTTGCTGGCATAGGGTCATGCCAGCACCTCCTCAGAGGTGTTGTGAGGTGGTCACTTAGTCTCTGAATCACAAGCAATTACTCACAAACGTGTGCAACCTCTTTGGTATCCAGAAACCAAACCAGTTTGGCTTTTCTTCCTGTATAAATGAGAGAAAGAAGGGAAGGATGAGATGGGTGGTGGAAGATGAACACATCCTGCTGTGGAGAACCAGAAGGGCCTGTGGAGTGTGATACATGCTCCTCTTGATCAGCTCTGCACAGATCCAAACCTGGAAAGAACAGGTCCATATTAATGTACCTTTTGTGTGCATTTCTATGGTACACCTATATACGCAGATTTTTAAAATGATGACAGAAATCAGTAAATGGCCTCAAGACAGGTAATTCTCAAGAAAATAATTGCTAAGCTTTGCTCTGAAACTAAATTAGACCCTCCCAGATGACCTTTGCCTCAGTACTGCCCATCCTGTAAAATACATTTGAACATCCTTCCTTGCTGGAGGGGCCATGCATCGAGACAGCTTGGTGGGCAAAGCCAGCACATGAGGCTGCAGCTGAGCTGTGGAGAGCATGACCCAACAACTCTTTTTTAGCCTGTGGGAGGAAGGTATTATCATGGTAACAGGTGTGAGGTAGCATATGTCGCACTTTGGGCTTTTGTTGTGGTATTGTATGGTTTGTTTACATGTCTGAGCTCTGTACTGCGTTGACTTATTATAGGTCTTTTTCAGGACACAGTTTTCATCTCACACAGATACAGACATTTCCGTTGTATGGCCCTGTGAATGTGAAACTAGCATCGAGTCTAGAAATGAAGAAGAAAAAAAGAGAAAAACAAAATACCTTTTTTTTTAGTATTTTTTCCCCTCACCATGTCGTTGTGAAAGCTAAAAATAGTAATACATGTGCAGGAGACAGCTGACCTTTTATGCTTGGTCCTACTACATTTTATCCACTATAGCACTTGTTTTCCCAGATAACTTCTAACAACTTTCTGAACTGTGAAGAAACACAATTAATACATTTCCATTGGTACCCACAGGCTACAGGAGTACACCACTACATCCCTAGATGTTTACTTTGTACGTGTGAGCCAAACAGTTGGGTTGTTAAACCTCCAAAAGTCCAGCACTGCGTGCTTTGACTGTTTCTCTATGCAGCCTACTGAGATTAACTGCATCCAGAGAATTGACATTGTAAATATCCAAGGGAGTACTTCAGCATCCCTGGGATCTTCCAAACCCTGCTCTGCCATTCCCAGTTTCCCATTCAAGGATCTACAGGACGCCTTGGAGCTCCTGCCCGAGCTCTGGTGGAGTTCTCAAACCCGGAGCTGCCCTGGGCCACCCAGTCTGTACTGCAGTAGTGTCACGTTGGACCTTGCACCAAAAAGGGACAGGGATGCACTTCTGGGAACGTGATCAGCCCTTGGCCACTGCTGCACCCAGTAACCTACTGGTCTGGATGTTGCCCTGGGAAATGGAAGATCCGTTCAAGTGCCTGCTCCAGTGAAAATGGATTGATTTAATGTGATACAGCTTCTCTGCGGTGTGTGCATGAAGCCTTGGCACCTGGTTCAGAGCTACAAAGTCCTTGGGGTGACTGGGTGTCTGGAAATCAGGTATGGTGCTGGGATGCACAAAGTTCCTCTATGGACATCACCCCTTTTTTCCCTGATTTTATTTTGGATGGAAGAGCGAGACACACAGCAATACATAAAGGAAGCATTTAAAATGGGACAGGGCATCTTTTGAAGCAAATATAGCACCTAAAACTACTGTCTCTTTAAAAAAAATATTATCTGAATTAAAAGCCTTTTAGTTTACTTGTAAAATATATTCAGACAGGTGCTCCCTTGGAAGGAAGACTGTGATATTTCCCCTTAGAAAGAGGGATGGGTCACACAACTCCCCTCAAAGCCAGTGTAATAAAATTCAGACCTGATCCTAGCTTCTCTTTGTCACTGCTAAACTACACAGCTTTTCAGAGCTCTGGATATATTTAAAATCCTAGATTCTAAACATCTTTGTAAGTAAAGCAGAAATGCTACCAATAGAAAGAAGAAAACCTAGAAGATGAAACTACAAACTGTATAAAATACATATCTGCCAGCTGATACTAGTCTGTAACATGCTTTTCTCCAGCCACTTTAAACACCACAAAGAGGATCCTATGCTTCTGTAAACCAAGTATATTATAATTTATTTATTATCACATTTTTGTGAGTTTGCTTATGCAGCAATGTATACACATTAGTTATTAATAATTTTGCTTTGTGGAAAATGTAAACTTCATCTAAATATTGAAAGAAGATCACAAAGGCCCTAACCTCATCCCAGATGTAAAATTTAAGGTTTTTACAAGACTGCAGCAATGTAGCAAACCAAATTCATACCAAGCAGCATTATGACATTATCTTTTGCTTTGTTTAGTTTAATTTCTGTGAATATTGATTTGAGTTTTATTCATTTGACCTGCTGAGAATGTGTTTAAAATGAGAAAGAAATCCACCCAGCAGAACTCCCCTTTGTTGCTGTCCAGGATCACTCCATCAACAAAAGGGATCAGTTTTTTCATGATGGAGCCAGGAAGCAAAGAAACTATAA
Organism: Phainopepla nitens; assembly: GCA_013400175.1. Taxonomy (NCBI): domain Eukaryota; kingdom Metazoa; phylum Chordata; class Aves; order Passeriformes; family Bombycillidae; genus Phainopepla; species Phainopepla nitens. The sequence continues at coordinate 508,149 of VXBQ01017760.1, read as the reverse complement.
AAAAGCTGGCCAAAACCACTGCCAGATAAAACCAGAGCATCTCCAGAAGGTTGTAATTAAGCTCCTCATCAGGCAGAGCCTTCCACCGCAGCAAATGTCCAAGGACATGTGTAGTTTGGAACAATCCCCATCCACAGCTCTGAATTTGTTTCCCTTGATAAACCAAATAAAACAATCCTAATGACTACAAAAACATCAGCTCTGCTCTCCAAACACTGCTCTCTGTGTTACACAAGTGCTTGCAATATTAGACACAAGCCACATGTGCTGAAACCTATTAAATTTTGCCATTGATTGCATGTTACTGGTTGTGAATAACTTTCCCATTGTACAAGCAGGCAGCTCCACTGTTTTTACTGGTTCCTACTGCCTGCTGCTCTATGTGGAAAGCTATCAATGGGTTTAAATCTTTCTTATATTCTATTTCTATGGTGAGTTGTTTGTAATTCCTGTGGTGGTAGCCTCCAGCTGAAGAAGATGTGTAAACTTGGACCTGAATTAGACTTAGGAAAACCTGTTCAGGTTTGTTTTAGGTACTTTCTGCCTGGGGATCTCCGTGGTTTAGAGTGATTTAATGCCAGGCAGTTTGTTGCAGACAACGTAGGAAAGCATCTTGTACTAAGTGAAACTACTGAGAAACTATACTTGTCTACACTAGTTATATTTATCAAGATTTTCCAGTTTCTGGGTTGTTTTGAGCCAATATAAAGTAGCAGCCATCTAAATGCTGCATGTTTGAATTGCTGGACATCTGCTGGGTCACTGAAACTTTCCTTTGACTACTCTTAAAATAGGTATCTTAGAAACACTTGTGTTCTGACTGGAGAGGTAAAAAGAGTAACTTTAAGAGCACTTTAAACAATTTCCATCTAGACTGAAAAGACTGTGTATAACATGAAGCCCTGAGGTTGTCTTTTATGACTTTTTGCAGAGTAAGATGTCTCACATCAGGAGAGCCCCCAGGCACTTTGTCCTCTCCAGCTACCCCAATGGAGCACCAGAAGAGGAAACCTACAGTAACCTCCAAACAATTCCAGACACCACAGAGCAAATGGAGTTTGATATCAGGTATCACACTGCATTAATACTCCTTCTGTCTTCCCTAAGTACAAGGTGCCAGACTTTACAGAAAACTGCTGAGCCAAGTAATCATAGTGCATAGTACTGGAAATGGAATAGATGCAAGTGTGGATAACCTGTAGTGCTTAACACTGACCATGCAAGATTATGCTGCATTAAATGTCTGTAAGTTTTTATCGTGCACAGGGGCACAGATATGGCTCTTTATTAGAGACCCACCTGTTACAGCAAGCAGCTGAAGAAGCCATTTTTACATAATTCTCCAGGCGCCACTTACAACAAACTAATAGTGCTGCCTTGGGATTTTTTAATCCCATACATACATTTTTTCCAGTACAAGAGTCAGGAGTTGCCTTTCTCCCCCATCTGTGACAATTCCTTTCTGTGGTTTTTCTGGTGGATTTTTTTTTTTTTTGTTGGTGGATTGACCAAACCAAGCCCAAGGGGTTTTTTTCAGCAGACTCCAGAATTAAGCTCTTAAGCCTACTTACTATTCAGCAGATCTCATAAACAGATCTCAGTAGAAATGTAAATTAAAATAAAAATGTATATTCATATTATTTGTCTACCAGAACAAAAACACATGTCTAGGAGAAGCTAAATCTAATTGGAAATTTTCATCAGGAAAGCATAACCAGTTTTTAGCATCAACGTGTGCCACAGGTGTTGTTCAAGTTTCTGTATATCCCAGGACCTCCCTAGAAAAGCCTTAAGGTTTTGGTCAGTTTGTACCTTGGCAACACCCAGTAGCTGGAGACCCACACTGCACAGTGGAACTGATTGGAGTAAATCTGTTGGATGACAAAGTCAACATTTTTATAAGATGAAATATTTTGAAAGGTTTGAAGTGAAGGCAGTTTCAACATTTTGACTTGGGTGGGGAAGGGAGTGAAACAATCAAAAACTCCAAGCCAGAATCCCATTGTCTTGTATAAAGAAATGGAACACCTGAGAAATCAACATGTTTTTCCAGAAGTGCCAAATATGCAGCTTCTTATGAAAACATCAAAATACTTTATGTATGGGCATAAAATACTTAATCAACAAACCCATAAATAACAGGAAACAAACCTCCTGTAACATTTCACTTTTACGTGCCCAGTTTAGCCCAGCTGCTGGGGGAATAACAGTACCTGACATTTGCAGAGTGCTTTTAAAGAATTGTTGTTGCAGGGTTCTCCTCTAACGTGCACATCCTGACTGCCTTGCAGCTCAGCTACTCAGGTTGGCCGTCAGCTGGCCCTGATCGGGGATGAATTTAACAGGAGGTACCACAGGACATTAGAGGAAACACTGCTTCACCTGGCACGAGTGTAAGTTACCTTACTGGCAGATCCTTTTAAAAATCATGTTAGACAAACAAGAATGTTTCTGTACACAAAATAAAAAAAATATTGGTACTACTGCTGCCTCATACAGAATATAGAAAAGCAAAGCAACTTGTTTTACAAGGAAAAGCTGTGTAATAACGTAAAGTGTGAATTGTTTCCACAGCTACAGGCATTTAAAGTCAAAAGACTTAAATACTGTCTTGCTATTTCAAATTCCTCAGAGGCACGGTAACTTTAGATACAATTTTAAGCACAACTGAGTGATGAGAGACCTGCAGCCCAGTGTGGGATTAACATGTTACTGCATGTGCAATAACTTACCCATGCACATACAAGAAAACATGGCTGGACTAGTTTGAACTGCCTTTTATCTGCTGTGAGCTGAAGGGTTGTCCTGCATAGTTGTTAACTGACATGCAGCTGTGTCCTAACATGAGATAACATGAGTGTCCTCAGCTGTGTCTGAAGCCCCAGGTACTCTTGCCGTATTTTCTTCTTGCTTCTGGGAGGGGATGGTCACTCATTGCAGACCTACCAGAATGCAGCTCAATTACAGCTGTGTAACATAACATGTAAATATATCTGGGTGTAACATATATATACACTTTCTACCTCAGCAAAGCTAGATTCACACTCCAGAGAGAGCCTGTGGCATTGCTGTGTCAGTCCTGCATTGCTGTCCTGATTCATCAGACAAAAACACCTCTCACTGGGTTATGCTCTTCTAAGTTTGAAACAACCACAAAGATTGTCACTTAATCACTTAATTCTGAAACTAAATTATCTTTAGATTTCAAAGGCCTTCTTCCTAAATATTTTGAGAAATATACATGTAAACATACGCTTCTAGGAAGGAATATACTAAAGGTTTTTGTTTGAGTTTTGTTTTGTTTGGTTTTTGTTTCCTAAACATTGGTATTTTATTTGCCACTTTTTAGAATAAATTTTCTATCTTTGTGCTTTCTTTGTTTTGTTTAAATCATCAGGGTTGCTATCAGTGTTTTCCAGACATGGAATGTTATTAAAAGTGTTACAAGAAGCTTTGGAGGTGCTGTGAGCAGTAACTGGACAAAGCGGATCACTGGCTATGCAGGCTGGGTATGCTCTCTCCCTTTTCTCCCACGTTTTTGTTGGCAATAGGCAACAGGACACCTGTCTCCCTTGCAGTGTCAGTGAGTGAAGCATATAATGTGGCTTCAGGCTGGGGTTTATCCCTTAGTTTGTTGGTGCCCCTTCAGTGCCCCCTTAGGCTGAAATTTCTCATTTAAAGACTGCCCAAATCCCACACAACTCACAGGGTTCCATTCAGAGGGGAGGCACCTGCCACTATCAAGTGCTGGAAGGTCTCCCTGGGGAGATGAGCAGAGCTGCTGCCAGTAGTACTCACCAGAGAAGAGAGGAGGATTCTTTAGTGGCTGGAGCCCCCAGTGAAACTGACCCCCCTCTGCACTTCTGCAGCAGAACTGGACCGTGCTCTCGGGCCCACACTGACCTCCCACACTTTAGTGGGGCACTCCTTTAGTTTCATTGCACCTTCTTTTTACTGCTTGTTATTTCTAATTTCCATCCCCTTTCTTCCCACAGACTTGCAGGCTTTCTGTCAGGGGCCTCTGCCAGAAGCTGGTGCCTGCAGCCTTGCTTGTTGCTGCCTTTTGGTGGGCCATGAATTATGGACTGTAGAATTAACACACAGAATTACAACAGGAGGTCATTGCTGGACACTGACCAACGTCACTAACACCCCAGTGGTGGCAGCTGGTTTGTTTTTCAAATTTACACTGATAAAAATCTCTTTTAATATTTAAAACCTAGGCTAGTGCTGGGTCACTGCTGTTTCATATCTTTTTTAAAGAAAAAAAAATTTAAAATAAAGAGGTTGTTGCTGGATAACTGCCTGACTTGCTAGTTCTGAAATGTGACTTCAGGCGATTAGAAAGTCTGTCTTTTTTTCTGTTTATTTTAATGCAATATAAAGTGTCTATTTCCTATAAATGAGTTTGTTAAAGAGATTCTGGATGTGAAGAAAACTGAAGGCATGCTGGCCATCCTTTAAATTTTAACACTGTAAAAGCAATAGTAAAGATTAAAACCATTATACTTTTTAAAAATTAAATTGTTGCTTCAAATCTTCTGCAGTGTTGTCTGCTTTATTTTCCAAGACTCTGCTATCACACATTAATGGCAATATCTTCTGCACCTTTTCAGAGTAAAACTAGGAGCTGTCCATAACAAAACCCCAAGAAATGGATGGATTCTGAGAAGGGATTTTCTCAGACTTTGCATGTCTTTTTGCAAGGCATCTGCTTGGGGAGAATAGAAGCCCGAGGGGAACGTGAGCACAACTTACAGGATGGAGATGGTTGAGGTGTCACCCTCCTGGACTCCACAGGTGGCCATTAGGGCACACCTGAGTTTTTCCTTTCTCACATCTCCCATTTGTGCCTGGTTATTCTCTCTATACCTGATTGCATCTTCTCTTCTTTTGCTGTTGAAGCTGGTTTTCAGTATCCCGCTATAGATTCTCTCAGTGAGAGAAAACGAAAGTGCATCTCTCGTTTGGGTATTCCCCTCAGCATAGGGGTGCCTATTTCTTGCCCAGACAAGCAACTCCTACTCTTAGTGTATTTTTAAAACAGAAAAATACAATATTCAGAGGCACTCATAATAAAATTTGGAGGTTCAAGTCTCTGCTTTAAATCGGACAAGGAATTTAAACCCCTCTTTAGTGAGAACAAATGCCAAATCAAGCCAAATTTGAGCATGTTGAGAAACATGCTTCCTCTCTTAATTGAATGGTGCCTAAATCACATTATGATCCTAACTGCCCATCCCAAAAAGTGTTTCTGGGAAAAAGAAAAATGAAGCTCCACTGGACTATTTCATTTGACCATTTCATGCAAAGGATTTTGAAATACCTTTAAATGACTTGAAATGCAGAGCAAAAGGAAAGCAGGCAAAGAAGAAATGTAAAGGGTGATGGCTCCAGCATACCCCAGAAATTCAAGCAGCAGCAGCAGCATATATTCCAGTGTCACATTTTTCCAAAATGCTCTCACGCTGATGTGCCCTTCAGCAGCAGGTAGGCAAGCTTTTTCTAGAAAAGCATAGTTAACACACCTGGAACTGGAGTCACACACAGGCCAGAAGTTGGCCCACGTAGCCAAAAAAACAGACTAAAGTTGTATCAGTGAACTGACTGCTCCGTTGAGCTCCGTAGTAGCAGTGTGATAGAAAAATATATTGAAGTTATTATTTAGTAAAAGGTAAAATTTAACATCAGGAGGGTCTAATAAACAAACAATTAATGTGAAATAAAAGTACCAGCTATGAAACAATTGATTCTTCCTAGCTGAATCAATTTAATACTACCAAATAATTATTTCTAGATAGATAACCTTTATGCACAGGGGAGCAGTGATGAACAGGAGACTCTTCACTGCCTGTTTCATCCAAGAGCTGTGTGGGGTGACTCTGCTTTCTCTCACTCTTAATCCATAATGTAAGGCTTTGAATCACAAGAGGGGGGAATTTTATCATCTACCATGTATGGAGCATAACACAGTCTCAAGGAATACAAAATTCAATCCCAGCAAAGAAACATGGGAATCACAAAGCAAACAGCATCCAAAGCCACAGCAATCAGCAGCAACTGGAGTACCAGGGAGCAGTCAGTGCCAGGCTCCTCAGTCACCTGTGGTGCACAGTTAGTTAATCCTTTAGTCACAGCCCCACAGTGACTCAGGAGACCCAACGTTAATTCTGGTTTTTTCGCTGCACACTTCCTTATATGCGACAGCATTTACGGCACTTGATGTTCTTCCACATCCTGTTTCTGCTTGTTTGTAGGCAAAGGAGCCATGTTGGTTTCTCACCTCTCAAACATTCAGTTTCCAGAAGCAGAGGGGATAGATGAGTGAACACATTAAAGAAATGCTCTGAGACCCAGGATTTGTGGTAACTTGGGCACTCTGCGCAGCCACAGCCGATGTTGCGGCGCACGTCAGGTGAGGCTGTGCCGCCGGGCACCACGCAAAACCAAGCCCTGAACACTCTCCACAGAGCTACAAAGACTCCATCACACTTTCTCTGCTCCTACAAATTGCAACATCAACACAAGAGGATGATTCCCCCTGGCTTCTGGTTTTGGAGACACGAAGTAGGAGCAGCCTCGGCTCAACCACTGCACAGAAGCAAAGCAAACACCCCACAGTGGTGACAGGTCCTTCTTCCCACTTAAACAAGACCCACAAGACTGGAATGCTCTTAGGGTACCGATTTCCCTTCAGCATTCTGCAGCTGACAAAAGTGCAAAGGTTATCTAATGGTTTGCAAACAAGAGATTTCTAGCATGGATTTCCCAAAGAGCTTTAATTCCGAGCAAAGTGTACAACAAAGTGAAATGAGGGGGAAGAAAAAAAGGAAAAAAATTGTGGCAAGAACACTACAAATAACAAAACACATCTCCAACATTTCCTCAGAAAGCTTAAACAATTAAAAAGAAAATCCAGAAATTTTAAAGCACTAAAATTAGTGCCATCAACATACCATGCTCAGTTTCAATGATCATAAAAGCTGGTTTGAAAGTAATCAATGTTGCATTTGGTCTTACAAAGTGTGATCAGAAACTTCTAACACAGGACAATCCAGTGTTAATAATATGAATGGGATTTAGTTGCAATATTCTAACTGAATGCTTTTCTGAATAATTAACACCTTACCTGTAACATAGGAAATAATTTTCTTTACAGTTATTCCGACCCTCAATCATCAGCCTCTAGCAGTCGAATGGTGAAGCTGAAAAACTCTTCAGTATTTTACTAACTGTTAATGTTTACACATGCTAAAAGTGGAATTTGTACTGTAAGGGCAGGCACAGCTGCCAGCTGCAGTCCACAAAAGAACTGTTGAATAATACAGCCCACTTAGCAATGATAATAAGGCCAGTGTTTTTAATTCACTCTCCCTGTCATAAATGTGAAATTACAGAATGATTGCTACTGTAATTGGAAGTTCTCCTACATTTCATAATACATTACTGAAGAAGCTGTCAGTCATTTGATTTAAGTAATATAATCCTAATTTTTGCTATATACCTGTTAAATATAGCATTCAAATACCAAAATAAAAAACACAAACTGAGAAATGGGAAGCTCTTTTCAGGAGGGTTTGGGACAACCTGCTGCTCTCCAGCTCATCATTTCCTGCTGCCAGGAAATGTACATAATATTTTTGTTAAGCTTTTTTTTCCCAGTGAACATTTCTTGTGTAACTTAGCACAACCAATGTGGCATTGAACAACTGGAGGGAAAGTTACTTCTATCCACATGTGGACAGAGCCAATAATGATGCACCCCAAAGCATTAAAACTAGCAAGAAAAGCTTCATAGTTTATTTGTAGTTTAACCTTAAGAAAATATTTTTTCCAGTAACATCATCTGCCTCACTCAGCTGCTGCCTGGCAATGTGGACACAAAATAAGAGAACCTTACATAAATGAACACCCCACAGGTCAGCTGAGTAAGAAAACAGGAACATCAACACACTGAAAGCCATCCCAACAAATGGCTCCCCTAAAAGCACCCTCCAGCCCAGAGCAGAGCCCTTCACAACTTGGAGCCAACAATCCCTGCATTCCTGCAGAAGATCCCTGCACCAGACAGCCAAGGCTACCAACTGGAACCTGAATCCACACCCAGAAAACTCCCCCAAAAACAACCAAAAAAAAAAAAAACAAACAAAAAAAAAAAAAGCAAGATGCACAAAATANACCAAACCCAAAAAGAAAACCCAAGAGGGAAAGTTGCAGGATTGAGGCCACACAATGCTACCTGGCCTGTTTGTTGACAGCTTTGCAGTCCTGACACCGATGGAAGAGCCAAACTTTGCTCTCCCCTTTCCAGACCTGAGGAACTCAAAGGGAAATGTTCATTGCATATATGCACATAGTGCTCCTTACATCATGAGAAGCCATGAATGTTTAAGACTTCCTCTTTTGGGAGCACAAAGTTTTAAATTAAAAAAAACCCAAGTTGTGTGGATTTTTCTGAAAAGGTTATTTAAGTCTCCGCTGCTTCCTCATCTTCCAGAGCATCTACATGTTTATATTGTTTCCAGGCCTTTAAATTACATTGTTTGAGAATGGCTCCCAGTTGATTCCCGGGCCCCACTTCATACGTATAAGGAAATTCTGTTCCTTGCTTTCTTTCGTACACTGAGTGCATGGTCTGCTCCCACAGGACAGGTGACACCACCTGCTTCACTAACAGCTTCTGAATGTGCTTTGAGTGCATGTACTTTTTGCCATCCACATTGGAATACACACAGAGCAGCGGTTTCTGAATTTCAATCGACTTTAGGACTTCAGCCAGTGGCTCTACTGCTGGTTCCATAAGTTTGGTATGAAAAGCCCCACTGACTGGAAGCATTTTTGTACGTTTAAAATAATATTTTCGGGCATTCTCCTGCAAAAACTCCAAAGCCTATAAAAGAGAGAGAGAAGTGAGTCTTGCACAACAAAGGTTTTCCTCAGTCACCCCAAAAGAATCACCTCATCAGACTTACTGTGATAAAAGGATTCCTTTCCCTACCCAACAAGTGAACACATGCTAGAAAAAAATCCCCCACAGATCAAATACTTTCGTCTGGACAAACTAAGGCCGTATATAACACCCACACAGAAGTGCAAAATAAAAGTTTTTAAAAAGTGAAATGCTCAGTTCAACTGAAGGAATAGTTACTCTGAAGCAATACCTGTAAGTGTCCTGCAATGACTCTGCTGTCTGGAAACAAATAGTTTGAAACTGTGCACACGGGGTTCTCTATACCCAGCGATTCACAGTGTTTACGGGCTTCCAGGCAGGCAAATTTGTAATTTGCCTCTCGCCGGCCGACAACCGAGAGCATTCCACTGGGGACAGCTTCCGACGCCTTTTGCATGGCTTCGGCGCGCACTTTCACCGCGTACAGCGCTACGGAGAGAAACAGAGATGCTGCGTGAATGCGAGCGCGGGCACCTGCGCGCAAGAAAGGGCCGTTCTTCACTCGCGTGAAACGTCAATGCTTTTAATGCCGTATTACACACGTTAAAGCGAACAGTGGAAGTAGAAAGTAAAATCTGTCCTCTAATTAAAAATAAAAAGCGGGAGGGACACAGTGATAACAGGCAACGCTTTGGAAACAGCACGGGGCCGGGCCGGGAGATCCTAGCAGGGAGTGCCGCACGTCCCCCAGGCACCTTCGGCAAAGCCCAGGGCTCCAGCGAAGACCAGCGCCGCGAACTCCCCCACGCTGTAGCCGGCGGCCGCCACGCAGCGCTCCACGACCTGCGGAGACAGAGGCGAGGGCGCCTCAGCCGCACCGCGGGGCAGGCCCGAGGCGCCGCCGCCCCGACCCCCGCGGCCCCGGCCCCCTCACTTCAGGCTGCAGGTGGTTGAGCTTCTCCACGGCGGCCAGGGAGGCGACGAACACGGCGGGCTGGCAGTGCTGGGTGCGGTCCAGCGCGTCCCGCGGCCCCTCGAGGCAGAGGGAAAGCAGGTCGTAGCCCAGCACCTTCTCGGCCAGGCGGTACATGTCCCGCACGCCGGGGTACTGCTGCAGCCCGCGGCACATCCCCACGAACTGGCTGCCCTGCCCGGGGAAGAGCAGCACCGTGCCCTCCCGGGGGCACCGCCGCTCCCGCCTC
>VXBQ01017760.1:482549-497800 GCA_013400175.1 Phainopepla nitens | reverse complement strand
CGGGTCCCGGCGCGCCGGGAGCGCTCCCGCCGCCGGGACCCGCCGCGCCCCGGGCGCCCTCGGCTCCCCCGCGGGTCGGCCGAGAGGGTTGAGGGGCGCGATCCCGCTCCCTGCTGCCGGCGACAGCCCCGTGCCGGCTAGCCGGGATCCCTCGGGCAAGACGGGACCTGCGGTGCCGGATGGAGACAGGCGGGGTGGAGAGGACTTGGACAAACACTCGCGGCTTTTCCGTGCCGGCGTTTAGCATGGAAAGTGCTTTTAAAGAAGAAACCGAACCACCGAGCTAGGAAGCTTATTCTTAATTTTTTATCCGGCCCACGAGCTTTTCAGTGGTTCACAGCTGTGCGCGCACAGCAGGACCTGTTCCTCTGGTCTCACGGGGACCGGCGGCTGTGTGCCGCGCACACGGGGCACATTCTCTTTCCGCACTCGGGAGAAGTTTTCACGCTGCTATTTAACTAAAGGTATCTTCCTTCAGTGTCGCCGAGGATCATTTCTTTAAGGGGGAAAGAAAGGGCTTTGGTTTCAACTCCGAGTTTTTGAGTGATACTTACAAATCAGCGCAAAATGCGCTGTGATATAATTTGAGCGTTCAAATGTAAGAGTATTTTTTTAAGACGTGAAAGTTGCCGTGCCGGAGTTGCAATTGTGTAACGACTTTGCATCAAGTTAGGTTATGAAACAGTATCAAGCATTGACTCAGAGCAGCTCCGCAAAAGAGACTGTGGAAGTACAGCTTGGGAGAAGGAAAATGTGTCGCAATAGCAAGAAATTATTGACTTTTTATTTGGGCCAGTTCAAAAGGATCACGGCGAGAAGGCTTTCCTCACTTTTCTATTCTCTGTGCTATTTTGTAAGGTGATTTCTTCCATTTGTGTCAGCCTCCACGTAAAATACCCAGAAGTGAGCTGCTCAAGTTAGCTGAGAAGGTGTATGACACATATGTGACCGTATCCCAGCCTGTGGCTATCTCTACCTGTAACATAAGTGTCAGTGAGAAGAGATTGAGCAGTAAATGGCAAATTCTCCCAGCAAAAATCTTGCTCCAGTATGCATTTCAGTTTCTTGTATGTGAATAAATCAGAGATTTATTTGCACAACTTGTGCTCTGCCACGTTAAAAGAAGTGGAACCTGGAGAGTGAGATTTTTTTGTTTCCATCTGTACACCTTGCATTATAGTCTTCAATAAATACCATTTTAAAAAATTCTAAATATATATTATAAACATATGTTATACACTTATTAGATATTTATATTCTGTTTATATTCTATATAATTTATTGCTTGAAGTGTCTCTATTACTTGAGATTAGATAGCAAAGATAAGCCTGCCTTTTTTTTTTTGTGGTAGTTGTATTGTTTGTCATAGATTGTGATATAAATTTGATTTTAGTCTTGCAGCTTCCCAGGAATTAAAACCACAACATACATAAATAGTTTATCAGTATAAATTAAGTATGTTATCTTTAATTTTTCAGAAAGCTATCTTGGGAAGAAACCTTCTTCCTGGAGAAAATCTGCATGCTGCCTCTCAGATCTGGGCAGAGCCTTATTTGCCTTAAAATGTATGGTAGAGATGAGGAGGACAGTTTGTGTCTTGGGCACCCCCATCCGTGGTATGGTCCCAGCTTTGTCAGTCCATCTCCAAACACTGGGACTGGCAACCCCAGGGCTGCCAGGGTGATTTAGCCCTGCTGGGAGATTTTCCTTTGTGTTTTTAATGTGATTTTTAAGCCCCATGCGATTGGGTAGCCAGCCCCAAGCTGCACAAGAATGGAACTAGTCAGAAATTGTATCAGCACAGGGGTATAAGAAAATGGGATGAAAGCAGTTTTCCTTTCCTACCTTCCTTCTCTTTCCTGCTGACAGAGTACCCCAAGGAGGGAAAGGCACCTGTCTTTCAGAGACCTCGTCAAGGCAAAGAAGTGTTTTAGTTCATTTTTCATCAGGCTGAAGCAACCCAGCTGCTCTGTCATGATATATTTAATCCCACACAGCACCCCATCCCTTTCTTTGGGTGCAGTGTTTTTTCCAGAAAGAGGACACAGAAAGCTTCTGTTAGCTTTTTCTTCATGTTATGCCACCATATAAAAACAACAGAGAGAAGCCCATTAGGCAGCAAGTTTAACTACTGGGGTTTTTCCCCCTTTATATCTCCTTCTACTTTATGTAGCTGGAACCAACTTTGGGTTAAGTCAGATGTTTTGAATACCTAGAGTAATTATTCTAACGTATATAAAGCAAAGTGCAGCCCTCACTGCACTGCTGAAAGTGCCTGAAGTCACACTTGGGCTAAACAGAAAAGGGGTAGCATGATGAAGAATATGTTGCAGGGCAGAGATAAGAAGTGGAAAAGAAGTAAACAAGCTAAGTGTGTGAGAGAAGGAAATATTTCCAACCTTGGTGGTTCTTAGAGGCAGATATCTGCTTGGTATGCTGCAGATATCATTCACAGACATCCAGCATTCTTCAGTATGAAAATGAGCCTGCAAGAATATTGTGCAACTCACCCTGGAGCTGGGATCTGATTGGGAAAGTAGTTTATTATATCTAGGTTGAGTAATGCTGCTGCAGCCAGCGGGGCTGTGTTAGCAAGTCTGTGGTGTGTAAGTTCTCACCGATTCATTTCAGATTATCAGCTGTTCACTGAAAGGAAGGCAGGGCTGATGAACCTCTGTGCTTACATTCCTTTTAGAAAATGTACAGGGTGTTCAGTAAACACTGCATAACTCTTGTACTGCACAGGTAAACAAAGACTGCAGCCCTGGCCAGTGCACAGACTTTCCAGTGTCTTGCATTTGCCTTTTACTCATCCTCTTGCTAAAGACCTACATCAGGTAACCAGAGACAGACAGACGTGGCTTCTTCCAGGCTGTTTTCTGAGTTAACTATGCTTTTTATGGAAAGTTGATACTAGTATTTAATTTCTTGGGAATGAAAACATGGGAACTCCCACTGCTGATGGACAGCTGTGGTCTGGCTGCCAGCACATCTTGCTGCATGGTGTTGTCCCTCCTTTTCCTTGCAAGACAGAGTATTTTGCCATGCTTGGGAAATCCTGAGAGAAACTACTGGAAAATACAACACATAATTAATTAGTAGTAATAGTAGTTAAAAGACTGGGACACCAATATTCAATTCCAGCCAGTATGTTCAATCTCTTAATTTCTATTTCCTCCCCTTTGCTGTGCATGAGTGGCTTCTCTTCTCTTATTTCTTTGCTTTGTGTCTTCCCTGTTTCTATTTGTCTGTCTGGTTTTCTTTCTCTTAAGAATTATTTCAGTGTTCTTCCTCCAACATGCATGGGTAAATCATTTATGTCACTAATGACTGCCACAGAGCAGTATTGTTTCAATTTTATGGTATTTAGCACTTTCAGCTTACAGAACACTTTCAGACTTTGTTCCTGGGATGAAGCTGACAGAACCCCTGACTAAGTCCAGTTGCTGAACGCTGCAAGGAAACAACCCTTATATTGTTAACATCCAAATAAAGCATAAAGCCCTTTGGGTTCTTGCTTATCACTTTTGAGAAAATAGTATTTGGCAGCCATGCTGGAGTTGCACGTATCACAGCATGGGTAGAGAGCTAAGTCTGGCCTCCCTGTAGGCAAAGCAAAAGGGTTAAAACTTAGTGAGATCTTACCGACTTTCAATTTCTAACTTACCCTTTGGGAATTACTCATCTGAAGGCAGCCAAAGAGAGAGTCACTGTGCTCAGAGCTCTTGTTCTCCTCACACCTTGTTGCTCCTGCACATGGCAATTGTTTCACATCCCAGTAAGAGCAGAGCCTTTCATGCTGTCAGTGGGGATGATAAGTAGTGCACATGGCAGCTGACAGCCTGCTTCCTTGGGAGCTAACAGCACAGATCTAAGTGCAGGAGAACAGGAGAACTCCTCTGCTCCACTTAACATGCTCCCTCATAAGTAGAATCCACTAGGCAGAAGTATGGCAGCAAAGAGCCCTGCAGCTTTTTCCTCCCTCCCTTGTCCATCCTCCACCTAAGAGCTAAATGATCCTATCACAGCAGAGTACCACATTGTCCTCCTCTTTCTCCTTCTCCCCAGCCTCAGTTCTGAATTCTTCCCTGCTTGGTTTTTTTCACCCATTCAGTCTTTTGTTGTGTTTTTGACCTTGACTTGTATCTGTGATGGCTTCGTCTGCTGCCTTTTTTGTGTATATTTCTATTAATTGCTGACTTGCCCCCAAGCCCAGGCCTACCTGCCCTTTCTTGTTTACCTCTCTCAACCTTTCTCGTCCTGTGTGCCTTACCAGTCCTTCCGTGCTCAGTTTTCCTTCAAAACTCTGCTCTGCTTCTATCACCAGGATTTCTCTCCCTCCCATGCAAACTGCATTGTGGTCCCAGCCACTGAATTCTGACATTAAATCTGTGTGGGCAGAGCTCTGAGTGCAGGGACAAAAACCATAAAGCAAGAACTCCCTTGCTGCCCAAGCTTACCCTGATCTCCAAACAGAAATTCACCGGGTCAGAGCTGTGACAATGCAACCTCATCTGTGCCATTTCCTATCGGTTAAAGCACATCTGTCACAAGTAGCACTTCCTCTTCCCCACTCCCTGCCTCCTCATCCCAGCAGTCATGACTATAGCAATAGAAGCTTTGAAATTCAGGGAAAGACAACAGCCAAGACAGTATCAATATGGCACTTTTCTCTGACAAGTGTCTGAAATGCTCATTGATCTAAAACTTTATTTTCTTTCCTGGGCCTTCTGCAGTTGCCCTTTCCCCACTGCTGCAATCTCTCATAATCTCTTTCCTGCACAACAGATGAACAGGAACTGGGTGTATTTGCCTACTGTATATTTGAAAAAAAAAAATCTTTCAGTTCTACCCTTTTTTTATTGTAACTCTAATGTTTACATTTCAGTAAACTAAGCACAGCTCTTCTGTAGCATTTGGCTTTTGGCCAGAAAATCTGCAATGAAGCTTCTTCCTCCTTTGCTTGCTGGTTTTCCTGCTGCCTATACCCTAACTAGAGCAGCATGGCCTAGCAGAGCAAGGCATTACTTAGCTCTACTTCTGTAGGCAAATTTAATGGGCTTGGCAACTACAATTGCTGCAACTGATGGAATGCTTCATGAAGGCGCCAAAGGTGCACTCCCCATGTATCGAGATCGCCTTCCTTGTTTAGCAAAACATCGTTTAAGTACTTACCGTCTCATTGTCCTCCCTGGTGTTTGTTTTCCAAAGCAGCTTCTCAAGTGTCTGCTACTGATTCACATCCCTCTGGCTCCCACTGAGCATCCTGCAGACATCATCTCACATTATTTTGCTTGAGCACAGGAAAGCACATGCTCTTTTCTTCCTTGGCTCTGCCATTTCATTGAGGGAATAGGCTTTTTGGTGAATACAGAAATACACGCTTCTTACTGCAGTTATGTATTTTCCAAGTGCAGTTCACATAACATCAAACTGCTTTATTCCTCTGCCATACTTATGGGTGAGGATATTTCTGTAGGTAAAATTCAATAAACTTCATGCACTCAGCTGAGAGAGAAGTAAAGGCCCACTTCCCACCAACTCCCCCTTCTCCAGGGACAGATTCCTTTACAGGTGTATTGGTACAAGATCCATTAATTTCAGCTGCAGCCTCTCACAGTGACAACAATAGGCTGTGGATCAGATCTGACATGCTTATTTTTAAAATCTGTTAAAATGGAAACTTTTGCAGTTGCATTTTAAAAGCTCTCTGCCAATCAGTGTTTGGTTTTGTTTCAGGATCACTGTCTCAATGGAAGTGGTACCAGCCTGGGCCCCAGCAGTAGGTTTCACACTCCTGCCGCATGCAGGAGGATTCTTAGGAAGCAATATAACCATAAGGGAAATTCCAACATGGTATGAAACTCTGCAGAAGCCATCCTGGTGTCCACCTAACTGGGTGTTTGCTCCTGTTTGGGGAACTCTCTATACATCTATGGGGTATGTTTTTCAAATTGTATTAAGGCACTGACCAGATCTCAAAGTTGCTTTTGGTGTAATGCTGGAGCAGAGGACTATGACTGTACTTCTGTGGCTGTATGTTTGTATGAAAGTGTGTCAAACTGCCTCTTTAACAGGTAAAAACTTGTTTTGGGAGTTGTGTGTGGGTTTGATAGGACATTTTGTATGCAGAAGTATCCACATCAAAAGCAGGAGCTTGAAAAGCTGCCATTAATTTGCTTTCCTCATTCATTCTGAGGGGAAGACTTGCCAAGCTGGAAACAGTGAAGCAAGGCAGAACTGAGATTTTTTTTATGTCCTTCAGTAGTTTTACAAAACTTAAAAAAAAAAAACTGATGAGGAAATTAGGATAGAACTGTTCTAACAGAGCTCAATAATGCAACAGATGAAACTGAATGCTAGATTGGCACTCCCACATTCTCTCATTTTGGTTTAGTTTTCTTTCCAGAAAAGCTTTGTAATTTTTATAGCCTCATGTCCCGTCCCTTC
The DNA here is from genome assembly GCA_013400175.1 of Phainopepla nitens. Taxonomy (NCBI): domain Eukaryota; kingdom Metazoa; phylum Chordata; class Aves; order Passeriformes; family Bombycillidae; genus Phainopepla; species Phainopepla nitens. The sequence continues at coordinate 491,350 of VXBQ01017760.1, read as the reverse complement.
CCCCCTGCTATTCTCTTTTTTCCTCTTCATAGAGACTGTACTTTTTAACTTATTTAAGTGGAATACTTAAATTTAAGTATTTGAAGAGTTAACATTTGAATGAGATTGTTACTGACCTGTGAATAAAAACATGCCTTTTATCAAGGAGAAAAGAGCTGGGTGGCTTTCCCAACTTCCTTCAAGTTGATTGCACAATCTGTGTCTGGATTCCTCACCACGAATCTGGGTAGCAGGTTAAACACCTTAAAAAAGTCCAAACTGTGACAGCTTATCATTTTTTTTGGTACTAGCAGAATCAGTGTATCCTGAGGTGGATGGTCTTGCTTATGTATTATACATCCAGCCCAGTGAAAAGATCATACTTAGTATCAACCTTCTCTAATCCATCATGCACACACGTTCCTTGAATGACCAAGAGATTTCATTCCTCCACAATCTCTGAAATATGTGGAAAGCAAGATTTAACAAGCTGCCTTTCTTGACACTTAGCTCCCTAGATTTGTACATCATGATCTTGGTCTGAAGTTGAAGTTAGATGTATGAACAAGTTCAAGTCCATGCTGTGCTCTTGGAAACTGAAGTTTCTAATGTTTACCCTACCCCAACTTTCTTTTGTTTTCATTATTCTCTGCAATCAAACTGCTGCAAAGCTGCATTGTTGAGTCCCTGTGAAGGTAATGAAAGTGACTAAAGGGTTCCTCCTGCTCCCCATACTCAACTGTGCTTTGGGATCCCACTCAATGCCATTCATTTCATCCACTTACAAACTGGGGCTTGATTTATTTTTTTCAATCTTTAAAGCACCACATCCCAATACCAATACCAAAATAAAGTTTCTTCACTATTTGTATCTTAGACTTGTTTCCACTTCAACATGGCATTCTTTTTTAAGACTGAAATACAGTAGGTTATCTGCTTCTATGCACTTAAAAGTGAGAATTCTGGCATGATTGGAATTTTTCTCTCTCCATGTTGTTATCCAGAGCAGCTGATCAAGCCTGTGCTGTCAGTTACTTTGCCAAGCAGGGCCTGGGTATCTAAATCTTCTAAATTAATCTAGACTCTGGCACTGAAGTTATTTCATTGATCAAGAATGTGTGGGAGCTCTAAACAGTGTAGTGAATAACACTTCCCCTTTGCTTTCTGCAGATTTGGCTCCTACCTGGTGTGGAAGGAACTGGGGGGCTTCAATGAAAAGTCACTGCTTCCTCTGGGTCTGTATGCAGGGAACCTGGCATTAAACTGGGCATGGACTCCAATATTTTTTGGAGCTCACAAAATGGGATGGGTAAGTGGAACACTAAGTTTTGGAACCAAAGGCTCGACTCTTATTTACAAGGTGTTAGCATGAAAGCTTTGTGTCATCATCTTTTCTCCCTGAAAATGAGTCTGAATACAAAATACAGCTCATAGAACTTTTCTAAACATCTCTTTAATGCATGCCAGCAGCCACCTGAGAGAATTTACAGATCTAGACCATCCTTAAATTGATAGATTTCAAGCAGCTTTCTGGCAGCCTTTGGAAAGAGCTTTGTGTGACTAGAAAACAAACACTTATGCCTTATTGCAATTCCTAAGTCTCTCTGGCAAACAGTAGTGATAAGCAGCTTATAACAGCATTATTCAGGTGATCAACACCTCTTTTAGAAAAGACTCATTTTCTGCAGCTCTCTGAAGAGAAACAGTTCAATTGTTCTCAAAAATAAGAACTGGTAATAAATATTTTATATTTGCCTGGTTCTCTAGCTGTACATGCAATGCTGTAACAGGGAAAGACTGCAATCCATCACAGATTCAGTCACACCTCATCTCTTCAGGTGACATGAACAAACTGGACAGGTTTGCTTGCTCCAAGTCACTCTGGGAAGTGTCTCACTGTCCACTAGAGAGGGTATGGGTGAGAGAGACTTCCTTCTCCCTCTCTGCTCCCAGCTGTAATGCCCTTTCCTGTACTTGTATTGTTTTATGACTCGAAGTGGTTTGTAACTCAGCAGAAATCTATCATCTTTTTCTGCTGACTGGTTTTCTGAGAAGGATTTAACTCACAGAGGGGTAGAACAGGTGCCAGAGCTAGGTGGAAAGAGTAACAGACAGGAAATGCAACGAGTAAAAACAACACTAACCACCTTCTGTGTTTCAGGGGTTGGTGACTCTCCTGCTTACAACTGGTACAGCAACAGCTACCACTGCTTCCTGGTATAACATCAACAAAACAGCAGCTTATTTGATGGTTCCTTATTTAGCTTGGCTAAGCTTGGCTTCTGCACTCAATTATCGGATCTGGAAGGACAATCGCAGCAAGAGAAAACCTGAATAAGCAGTTTTCAGCCAAAACCATTTTTTTCCACAATGATTTTTTATATAAAGTTATGGCCTCATTTTTAGCTGAACTACTTCTACCATTACTTTGGTAATTACAAGTTGACAAAACAAATAAAACTTTATTAGGCAAGCCATGAAGGGTATATATCTGACTGGGTTTTATAGCAAACTAGAAGTCTTGACTGAAAAGTGGTAAGTGCCATATTACAATATTATATGTTACATGACAACAGCATTTTAACTGTTACCAGAAGAAAGCAGGAACTCAAACTTCCTTATGTTCAGAGGAAGAAATCCAGCCACACACTAACACAGTTTCCAGCAAGGTGCTCCTAACAGTGACAGGCATGGTTGTGGCCTGAATCTTTCATATTTACCACCAGGCACAGTGCTTCTGTGCTATGATGTGTCCCACTACAGCCATGAGATAGTTATCTTCTGGCCATTGTACTCTGAAAACAAATTTAAGACAAGCTCTTTTTAACAATTTGTGCCTTCCCACTTTGAAGAACTGTACATGCATTCAGCTAAATGCATGAAACTACATGTAAACTTAATAACCTTGTTCCATGCTGGTATCATGTTAAATTGTTTTGAGCAGAAAAACACTTAAAAAGGCAGCAGGATGCTACAGCCTCAAAGACAGCCCCTTCATCTCTTGTCCTCACCTTTGCAATGGCCAAGACAAACCAGGAAATTCAGAGCACCTGTAAAGAAACTGTGAGAACCCAGTCACAACATTTCTTTAATCAAATTTAAGCACGGAGCCCAAACCAGTTTGGGTTCCCCTGAGCAGGAGGCCAGCACGGTGTGAGCATCACTTCTTGCTGTGCAACCCCGCTCTCCCTTCTGCCTCACCTGCACAGCAACTGGATTTTCCCAGGTTTATTTCTCCAGCCTATGTTCCAGTCAGTGGAACAAAGCAGGCTCCTGCAGACCAGCCTGAAATAGCCTCAAATATTCCTTCATGCTCCCGATCATGAGGGATGATGCACTGCATATTTGCAAAGTTTGAAGCAAGGTTTAGAACACTTACACGATTTTATAACTGTACTTTTCTCTCAAGCACATCCTAATTGCTGCAAACTAGCTTAAATAATTATTACCCATACAATAAATATGTCAGGACAGCAAAATTTTTTGCAGCTTGCACATAAAATTGCTAAATTTCAGCCAAATGATCCTGATTTGAGGAAAGATTAGGAATGATTCATTTCAAATGGGCACCCCACTGCCAAAAACCTCTCTCTTAGATCCTAAACTTTGAAGTCCAAAGACTGTTTGAGCTTCTAGCAGAATTTTCAAAATTCCTTTCATTCCTTTAGGCTGCTGCATTCTTGTGTTGCTCCAGACATTGCCTTCTGCTCACTTCCTCAAAATCCTGGTTTCTTTAAGGGGCAGGCTAAAGATGACAGCCAGTACTACAAGGTTCCTAAATGCTGTGGGGTTTGTTTCTCTCTTTTTAACTAAGAAAAATGGGAAGATCCAGAACATCTTTAGTCTCATTAACCCCACAGTTCATTGCACTGACATACCCTATTATTACTATAATAATATTTCCCACCCACCAGAACATTTTAGATCTTTGTACAGGAGGGGTAGATAAGAAAGGGACATACAAACCCCAACATGATTCAGTAAATTATAGTTTTAATGTTGACACAAGGAACTTGTGCAATGTTTCCCAGCAAGCAAGCAATCAGGCTACCTGAAAAACAAGTCCTACTCTGAGGTCTCCAATGTTCAATGAACAAGACACTTTGTCAACACACACCAATGATTTACAGAAAGAACAAAGCACGACGAGGACAATGCAGACAAGGGATTATCAATACAGTATATGATATAGGCATATTCTTCTGATACAATTTTTTTCCCTAGTGATCAGTATAGGAAAACAGTAGCATCAGCAGCTCATAGAACTGAAATATAAATCCTGCTGTTAAGCATATCTGAGAAGGAAATTGATGCAGTCACGTCTCCTGTGGTTAGACAATGCGTGTCACATGGCAGTTGTCTGTTTCATCCAGAAACAGGGTGCTGAAGACATCATTAAAAAAGGTAGGGTGGTATTTGCAGGCTCTGTCACAGTCAGGATTGAAGTTTACCTCCAAGATCTGAGGCTGCATAATTCTTTTCCCTGTCAAGGCAAACACAAACATTGTTGCTTAATACAAGCTCTACATAGATCTCAAATCACTACTTGTCTTTAATCCTGAAATTATAGCAAATGAGTGGGAAAAGCATATTTTGTGACCCAGACTGCCAAGCCAGTAGGGTGGTTTTGTTTCAGTGAGTTGTTTTTTTATTGAAGGGATAGAAGTATATTTTCACCATTATCCACAGGACAATTATCCAACAGATTCTGCAACCACTGTGCTAATTCAGTGCCTCCTCTGGAATGAGAATTTGCAGCCATTCAATGCAATCTCCCTGAATCAGCTGTTTTGCTTGTCAGTCTCAAACATCTTCAAGAAAACTTTGCTTCTCCTTTCACATTTCTGTACAAACCTTGCTTTCTTAAACCTCCTAGGTATTTAGCAGTCCTGTTCCTTTAACTGCAGCCATCCCCATCTGCCACTTCATGCCACTCCTAAAGGAAGTCAGGAAATTTAATTTTCTCTTAAAACTTCATCAGTTCTGGATCAAATGCATTCTGTGCAGAGAAAACCAAAGGATTTTATTTCACGTCTGGTGTTGAGATTGTTAAGTGAGGCAACAACCTTCTCACGGATAAGTAAATCCTACTCTATTTTGCACAGGAGCAACAAATCTCTTTGTCCACAGGCTGCCCACAGCTTTACAGCATTGACACTGGCACCACCCCTTATCTTCAAAAGGCCAGGGACCTGTGCAGCTCACATTACAGCCAGGCATGTAATGTGAGGTGGTTTTTTTACTAGGGTAGTTTTCCTCACGCTAGGAATGTTTGTGAGCTGCTTTGATTCTCCCATTCAGGACTCTTCTGGGACAGGTGAAAGAGCATCCAGTGTGGATGTAGCACACCATGTTCAACCCCTTCCTCCATCTCATCTAAGCAGCAAAAGCTCCATTTTATACCTCTTGTTTCTCAATTACTTCCCTCCATGAAAGCAACTCAATCTTTACAGAATCAGTCCCTGCAGCAGTGGTCATGGGGCACCACCCAACACACAACATCTAATTGCTCTGCAGGCCAACCTGGCCACAGGCAAACAACTCCTGTGTCCCACAGAACCCAGTAGCACAAGAAGAGAGTATGCTCAGCTCTGTTCAATACTCCCTGGCAGTTCTCTTTGTGTTGGTGCCTCTGCTACTTTTTTACCTCTTGAAGAAACACGTCTGGGTCAGGCACACATACAGAACATTTCTGAGCCTCCTGGTGAGATAACAAATTATTCATTCTGTCTTGTTTGGGTTTTTCTGTGTGTGTGGTGGTTTGATTGGGTTCTTTTGATATCCTCCCCCCCCACCCCTCGTTGTTTTGCTCTGTTTTTCTCCAAGCAGAGAACAACAGCAGCAGGGAAGCAAGGAGGCAGCCCAGCAGTTGGCAGCTGCCATCCCCACAGATTTGCAACTTCAGTGGGAGGCATAGAGCACACAGCTCACACTGCCTGAGAAACAGTACAAGGTAAAAGAGAAGAGAAACAGACTTCTGAAAAGGTCACAAACATAAACAATTCAAAGTTCAAATAAAGGAGCTTCTCACCATCTCTGCTGGTGTCCCACTTAAGCATCAAGTCAATGGCATATATTGCTCTTGATGATGGATAATCGCAGATGCCAAGAGGGGCAGGTTTAGATGAAGCAACTTGGAACAATTCAGCAAATGCCTTAAAAATACTTGCCTAATAACAGGAAAAGGTCTGTGAATGAGGAGTGAGGTTCCATAAAAGCAACACACGTTTCTAATCACTTCATTCATGCAATGTTTTAAAGGGTTTGTACCAACTGCACTACACAACAGATTAAAATCTGCACAGTATTGGCTTCCAAATGTGCATTTAGACCTAATGCCAACACAGAGAAAGAACTCAGCACCTGGCAATATCCATGGACTTTTCTGGGGAGCCAGTGAATACTATGGAAATCCTGTAAGTAGGATTTAACATTTAACATTAGAATTGACCCCCTTCTCAGGCATTATGCCACATATTACACTTATGTGTAGAGGAAGGGAAAAAGAAAACCTAGGAGAATTCTGTGAAGACCAGCAGTGATTCACTGAGCAACTGTAGTTCTGGATTCAGTTCCAGAACTGAAGTTCTGGATTTTTTTCCTGCCTATTCACTTGTATTCTATCTTTGTTTTGTTCTGTTCTGCAATGAAAAAATCTACCCATTTATTCCCTTAAGAAGGGTGAGGGGGACATTAAGATTTTAAGAATGTATTACATAGATATTTTGAAAAACAGATATCCAATCTGAAAGTGAAATAAACCAGGAAGAACACATAGATGTGAGTTTTAGCATTAAATTTATGCTGCAGTGAACCATTCCCTCTATTTTCTGTACACTGTACTACTTTAGGTAACCTACAGGATATATTTTGACATCTCTTTTCATCCTGTGTAGTTTCTTCCAGACTATTTTAAACCCTGTCATATTCTGAGTGTCATTAACTGGATACAAGTGTCTAGTTAAAACAAATGTGAATTAATTTATGGAAAACAAGGCACAGTTGGATAATTTATGCAGTTCTTAATAAATATGCAGATATAAAGGCTCAGCTATCATTCACTCTGTTTCTTCCAGCTCCTAATAAACATGGAAGAAAGAATTCAGTTTTGTGCATGTTTCTGAACCAGCTCTTCACATTCAGCTTTTTCTTTCAAGCATGAATCATAGGAAAAATTAAAATCAATGAGAAAGCCCTCATCTGCCTTCCTGCATGTTTTATGGCACTGTAGTATTTGGAGTTTCCTTTTTACAGTCAAAAGATGCCATGGTATCAGAGAACCATCTGTGTTCTTGTGAAAAGTCATCTGTGCAAGGAGCAGGGCTCTAGCAAAGCTGCTAACACAGAGAAGCTGGGGCAGAAGGAGGAAACTGCACTTGAGAGAAGTCAGGACTGTATTGCTAAGTCAAACATAAAAAAATTACCATTGTGTGATCATGAAATAAAATTCTCTAAAAAGCAAGTATTTGAGGGCAAACTACACAAAATTCTGAAGTAAAGGTTAACATATGATCTCCTTTGTGAAAATGATACACATGAAATGTCTTCTGAGAAAAAAAAATCCTAACAACCCAAGACTTTTGGAAAAGCTGAGTAAAAAAAACTCCAAACAGATAATGAACATTTACATGAGAAAGATGAATTGCTGACTTACTTGTACCATTGTCCAAGGATATTCAGGATATTGTTTTTCAAATAGAGGAATAAAGTCTTCACAGTGCACCTAAAACAGTTTAGTAACATCAAAGGCTGTCTTGGTTGGGAATGACAAGAGAATGAACATCAAACATGTTTGCCATTCATACAAATGCAAGTAGAGAACTAGGGAATTAAGACAGCTCCTGAATACCTTCCTTGTTCTAAAAGATCACACTAAGGCTTTGACAGTGACAAGCTGTTGTTTTTCATAATTCTTTTACTGTCTCTATCAATGTCAGTTCTATTTAGAATGGAGGTTTCTGTTACCTTAGATAACCACAGATGACTGGGGGAAAGAGGAGAAAGAAAGAGTCTAGAAAAGGATTTGCCTAGGACTTCAGGTACTTTAAACACCCTGCTGAAGTGGATGTGAAATAGACTATTTGCTAACAGCCACAGGGCAGGCACCAGGAGATTTTCTACCAACACAAAGGTGAGGGAGTGAAGAGGGTCCTGAAATTGAGGAGCTATGCTGAGTAACGACACTCTCACTGATACAGCTTCACAGCACACTCGCTTCATTTGTCACACCCATACCCTTTATACTGATAATACAGTTTACATTCCTTATTGTAGAACACTCTACCTAATTGGTCTCAGTTTCTCGACCTGTGTCTGAACTATTACACTACTGGCATAAATCACAGACAGGCAGGACAGAGTTCTGGCTTCTCCTGCCTTCATAGCTCCGTCCTTTCAAGGTTATTACTTCCAGTTAGGCTTTAGTAATTTCAGCTAGGCCAAGACTGGGTTGTCCAAGCTTTCCAGGGGCAGCCCGTGTCCCTGGTCAATAAGAAATCCTTCCACAAGGGAGTGGTTTGGGCTGTTTGCTTACCTGTTTCAATGTCACACCAGGAGCATAATTCATAACAGTGAAATGCTTCTCGTAGTCATCCAAGTCATCGAGCGAAAACGCCCTGTGGAAGAGAACAAGCGCTCAGTTTCCGAGGTGCCCCGTTCCAGCACGTGCACGCTGCATCCAGGTGTGGATGCACACTGTGGGGGCAGGGGAGCACCTGTAGGTGTGGATGCACACTGTGGGGGCAGGGGAGCACCTGTAGGTGAGGATGCACACTGTGGGGGCAGGGGAGCACCTGTAGGTGAGGATGCACACTGTGGGGGCA